>JANHFO010005801.1:0-17325 GCA_032468095.1 Pareas carinatus | reverse complement strand
AATAAATTCTATTCTATTCTATTCTATTCTATTCTATTCTATTCTATTCTATTCTATTCTATTCTATTCTATTCTAAATGAAAGGAATAAAGCAAACTCAATATTGCCCCTACCTTGATTCTCTTCAGTAGAAGAGAAAGAGAAAGGAAAATATTGCCAGGTTTTCATGATTCCATTTTGCAACCTTTATAAATACAGTAGAGTTTCATTACTTCTTCTTGTATTTGTTTCTTAACCTGACCTATCTCAACAATGGATGATACTTGGAGATATGTTTGGTGACTTGAATGCTTTGAAAACAGGGAACTCATGGACATAGACTGGCTGCAAAGATCAGATGTACGTGACATAGACTGGCTTCAAAAATATATAAAAGTGGATGGACAGCTTATATTCATCTGAGAAGGAATTGGATAGAATATAGAAGCAGAAGATGAACATTTTTAAAGTAGAAAGCACTAGATAAATGATTATGACCACAAAATGATAGAGATACAGAAAGATAGAGAGTTAGTTGTACACAAAGATTAGTCACAAGGTAAATAAGATAGAAATAGCAGGGGGGATCATAAATGTCATATAGATGGACTTCCAGTTTCCGGCTACTGTCGAATGGGCGAAGCAGCAGGGGACTTCGGCTGCTGAAGCCCTCCTTTCATAAATGTCATATAGATATAGAATGTGATAAACTTAGGTAATTAGATAGAATATGATAGAATTAAGCTGAAACAAGTTAGGGAATTAGAATAAAGAGTTAAATATGAAAAATAAGTTTAAAGTACTGTTTAAAGATGTGACCAGAATATATAAATGTGTGTGTTTCTGTTCTTAGCTTAAATGATATAAGGTAGAAAATCTGCTGTGAGTCCCCTATATAATTCCAAATGGAATTAAATACCACATTAATATCTTGTACACAGAAAACAGGTAATGTAATCTAATGGGGTGAACGATTTGTTCTCAGTGTCAATGAAATACATGTAAATACATGTAAAGTGGTAAAATTGAAAATAAGGATAATCAGATATACCCTATAGGTATATCCTGAGCAGAATTTAAGATTACATAAATATCATGTAGAAAGAAAAGAGGAAAATTTGCGATTAACAGTATGCCCAGACAATATGATGACTGTAAAACCAGATGTTAAGTTAAATAAGGATAGGAGATATTTAAGTTAAGGATAAAGAGCATAGGATACTCATTAGTTAGTAAGTTATAGAAAATGGGGAAATACTATAGAAATTAGTTTAAATATTATTGGAAATAGCTTAAAATAAAAAGAGAGAGTTTAAATAATAAGGAAATTACTCTTATTAAGAAAATAAAAAGGCATGGATGGAGTTTATAAATATAAACTTCCTGTACTCTACATTAATGAAATGTACTTAAAGCTATAACATTGAAATTAAGAGATCTGTAAAACCTGTATTTGACTCTATATATGAGACTTCCAAATGGAATATCTTAGTCCTGGATAACATTTTAATATTGTATATAAAGATGAGAATAAATGAAAATCAAAATGCATGCATAACGGTATGCCACGAGATTATATTTGCTGTAAAATTAGATGTCTAAGAAAGAAGGGGAAGATAAAGAAAACAAGAGAAGAAAAGTAAAAGAAGCAAAAAAGAAGGGAAGAGAGATAAGTGGAGAGGAGAAAGAGAAAGAGAAAGCAAAAAAGGGAAGTAGGGAAGGGAAAGGAAAGGAAGGAGGAGAAGAAGTAAGGGAGGAAAGAAGATAGGGGGAAAGGTGAAGGAGGGAAAGAGAGGAAAAGATAGAAGAAGAAGAAAATGAAAAAGAGGGAGAAAAGTATATAAGCAAACAAGGAATTATCATTGATATCAAATGAGAATTGTGATTTCATTTGTTATATACAACTCACTACTTCATGATTGAAAAACATACACTTGAATAATTGACCTTTCATATTGATGGTTTACGGCCTTGGATATGGGTTATATGAATTTAAATTGCAACATACGAGTGTCTATAATAAGTATTGGAAAATATAGATATGATAGATGTGATAATTATATAAATGTAATATAAATGTAGATAAGTCTATGTAGATAAGTCTATACTAAATGTTAATAGAATCTGCTAGATCAAGTTCCCCTACTCTACTTTTCTGTAATTTACAGTTAATGTTATATAATGAAAAAGCAATAAAAAAAGAAAAAAGAAAAGAAAACAAGGAACTCAGATGAGATGAGTAAATTCATGCTATAGTTTTCTGCCTGTTCAAGTGGAAAACTCCTCAACAAACGAATGAGCAAATCCACTGATTAGTGGGGTATCCCAATCATAAGCACATTCATCATGTCATCTTGTTATAAAGTACAATCATGTCACAAAACACATTTCATCATGTCACAAAACAGCCTCCTCCTTAATAGTGCCATATAAGTCAGCTGTTTAGCAGCTTGATGACATGGAGGAAGAAACTATCCTTGTGTTTAGTTATTTTGGTTTGCAATGCTCAATTGGAGGGAAGCAGTTAAAACAGACTAGGTCCTGGGTGTGAGGGGTCCATAATTATTTTCACCACACTTTTTTTGGTTCATTCAGTGTACAGGTCTTCAATGGAGGGGAGTTTTGTAGCAATTTTTTATTTTTGTATTTTTTATTTATCAACTGTGTTCCTTTTTTTCTACTTCACTCATACTGGCAAAGCATAGTTGTTTCTGCATTCCATCATTAGCTTGCATCACATACTCAGAATGTGCAAATTTTGATTTGCTGATAATCCATTCAAAGAAACACTCAGCCTTTGAAAATGGAAACCAATTGTTGATTCCTGAAGTCTCACTTCGTTGGCCAGCTGACTATGTGGTCCAAGCAATGTTCAGTTAAATTTTGAAAATTCCACTTAAAACAATTACATTCTAGCTCCTAAATACCAGAAAGACTAGCAACTATAGGAATGCTTTTGTGTGAGTTTAAGGTGGAAACTGACAAAAGAACAATGCATCCTGGCTATTTAATAGAATTTTTGATTAAGGATGAATACACTCTTGAATAATAGAGGTTTTGGAAATGTATTAGACCTTTCAATAATGAACTATACAGTGTTAAGCAATTCATCTTAATCTGTTTATTTCAATTCCAGAGCAATAGATCTATTAATCTTGAAAAATGTATTACTTTTAGGTATATTTGCCAGTAACCGATACATTCATTCACATATTAATGAGTGTTTCTCCTACAGTGTCAGACTCAGTGAATTTCTGTCTTGGAAACTACATATACTGAATAGTTTTCAGCCAGAATTCATAGTTTTTCAATGTCTTTCTTCCTGTGTGTATACAATTTTCTTGGCAACTATATGGAAGTGATTTGTCATTGTCTTCATCCATGATGTGTGTGTGTGTGTATCCACAGGTATTCTATCTAACTTCTAATCAGGACCAATATCAATCTTTACAAGAGCATTTAGGTTGAAGGTTGCTAGGTGTTGCCATCAAATAAGCTCCTCCCCAAATGGCTGCTGTAGTGTGACAGATTTTCTTCACTTATCCATGATCTGCTGTGTAAAGCTGCCAGAGATGGTTTTTTGGAAGCCTTGCTGCCTGGATTTGACAGGGGCATTTAGGAAAGGCCTTAGACAACTTCTGGACAGCTCTCAGATCCATCCAGGAGAGGGAATCTTGAAGATTGCGACTCCTTGTGAGGGAGTAGCTGAGAAGTCAAGAGCCTGTTACATCTCTTCTGACCAGCGGTCATTTCTGTAAGCAAGCCGGGACTTTTAACTTTCACTTTCTGAATTTTTAATTTTGCTTTTTATTGCTGGATCCAAGGGCTCTGCTGGTAAAGCAAGGGTCCTTGGGTTGGATCCAAAGGCTTTGCTGGAGAAGCAAAGGTCCCTTGCAATCTATGGGAGCCCCTGGTCAAGCCAGAGGCTCCAGGGTGTCTGACCCTAATAGATGTCAATCAATGGTCAGCAGATGTTGGGAGCTGTTTCCCCCCTCCCAACTACTCAGACATTTTGGAGACCAGCAAAGGGGACCGTTTGATTGGCTGTTGCACCAGCCTAAATGTGTTATAAAAGACACTGTATTTTTCCAGCCTCGCGCTGGCTACATTTTGTTACTTTCGTTATAATAAACGCTGTTTGGATTCACTGAGGTTTCTCCCGCTTCTTCCTTGCACGAACGGACCCAAGCCCCTCAGATCTAACATTTATCTTCAAAGGTTATTTGACTGGTTGAATGCTGATTTATTTCAACCTTTGCTGGATGTTTTCTGTTTTTCTTTTTGTTTTCCTTCTTTGATTTATCTGATTGTTTTCATTTCTTCTGCCTTCCATATGGAAACACTCACATGACTTTGGAGATGTACTTTATTAACTTGTAAAAATATTTTGAATCAAATGGCCAGAAAATATCTTCCCTGTATTTTTTTAATGTCTTCTTGCTCCCTTCCTGCTTTGAGTCAACAATAGATGAGATTACAGAGAGAAGGAAGAGGCTGATGCCCAAGGAGAAAAACAGATTCTGACTAACAGTGCAATTCTTAGTTGATTTTTTTTTAAAAAAGCTCTGATAAACTTTTAAAATTTGTGCAAAATATTATAAAAAAAACATTAGATCTTTTAAGTCTATAAGAAGAATTTGTTTTTGAAGTAACAAATTTGTTCAGAAGAAATACAGATATAGAAACAACACAGATGGTGGTGAAATTGAGAAAAAGGAATGTGATTTCTCAGCTATAACTATTCTGGAAAAAATATAGACACAGAAATTATAGACCCTGGGCCACCAAGCAGAAATAGCAGAGGTGAATCCATACAGCTCCCAGAAGCTTAATGCTATACTTTTATATAATAGCAGAGAACTGTTAGGGTTATACGGGTTGTGATCCCTTTAAGAACCCTACAGGTTGGTTTACAGAATGGTTGGCCATCTGAATCAAACTGAACCACACCTATCACAATTAGCCCGGGACCCAGAGCATATAAGCAGCAGGCCGTAATTCACTCTCTCTCTCACTTGGTGACTCCTGCTGTGTAATTCCACGTCTCTGTATTAGTTCCTGAATTGCTGTTCATTGCTGGCTAACTTTGTTGGCGAAGGTACTGCAAGAACAACTTACTAATATGGTTAGTAGAGGGACTGCTTGACTGTGGTTTGGATACCTGGACTGTTGACTCTAAATTTGGACTGTGCTTGACTGTTCTAAGTATAAAGCCTTGTATACCTCACTGCAGTCTGTGTTTGTGTTACACTGCTACTTTTCTAGTACAGACACTTTCGTTCTGTGCACCATCCTTGCAACCAAGGAACCTGCTTGTGGCCAACGCTGGTTATAAGCCAGAGGTGCCCTGACAAGAACTCTCTGGATTGACAAGTGGCAAATGTTTTTTTTTTAAGAGGTTGGATGGAAAGTGGGAAGTATCTCATCGAGGAACAATTTTATCTGGAATTTTTGTGGAAGATAGATTGGATTCAGAGACTGGACCTAATGTATTTAATAAATCAGCAATTAATAAGAAATAATATAAAGAAACAAATTTGAATATTTGATCCAGGATCAATTAAGTTTAATATTTGGGATGATTTGGAATTGAAGACGTGGTGGATTTTCTACAAGTTGATTATGATAACAGCTTGTTAACGGAGGTTTTGGAGCCTTAACGTTGTCTTTCTCCTATTACTGTTCACAATTTTCATTACTTTTACATTTTTACATAATATGCTTATTATTGTTTTTTCTGTTAACTACTTTGTTACTAATATAGTTTACCAGTGGTAGGCTAAGTAGATTTAGCAGTTTAATAGGAAATCAAATTTGCTGTATCATCTTAATCAACATTCAGTTAGGAAGAATGTTATGTGTACATGTGTTTTTTTAAGGACACTTTTTAGCTAATGTCTTTTTTGTTGTGCTTTTTATTTTATTTTTTTAACAGCTTAGGGTTTTGCATTTTAATCTTTTTTTCAATGAACTAATTTTTTTTAAAAAAGAAAATCCAATATATCTACTTCTGCAGAGTGTCAGAGTGTCAGTTCTGCTCCAACTTGGTCCCTTAAGATGTGTACATATGCTGAAAAATATTGAAAAAGAATACATAAGTGTTTGCAAGAAATGATAAAAATACGATAAGACTTTAAACCTGAAATGTTTTTTATTAGGTATTGTACCTGAAAATTTAAATAAACAATATTTATACCTGATTGTGCACATACTTACAGCAGCTAGGATTGTTTTGCACAGAATTAGAAGATTGAAGAAACAATAAAGATGAAGAAATAATTAGAAAAATTTTGGAATGTGCGGAAATGGACAGATTAATATTATTACTGAAAGATAAAGAAGATACACTAGAAGATACACACTTCAAGACATGGAAATATTTTTATAATTGGTTGGACAAGAGATGGAAGGAGTAGGTGTGAAATTGTATTGGTAAATGTGACAGATATTATGGATAGATATAATCTTTGAATTTGGAGGTTGTTTTCTACTGATTTACTGAAGCACGCTGTTATATTGTTGTTTTCTTTTCTTTTGTATGTCTGTCTTGTTTGTTTTCAAAAATAAAAATCCTTTTTACAAAAAAGAAAAGAATGACCATCGACTCCATTCCGTGTTAAAGGTTTACTTTACTAAAAGTCAAGGGGATTACAGTATAGCAAAACCAGAACTGAGGTTCACTAAACTTTCCCAGTTAACGTTCTCCACCTAGTTCCTCCCCAGTTCCTCCCCCTTGCTGGTCTCTTATTGTCCAATTATATTTGAATAAATTGTTTTGGGAACTGTCTCTTCAATGGTGGGCTGGTTGATAAGCCATGGCATTCCATTCCCAACACTTTGACCTTGAGAGGGTGTCTTTGGAAGGTGTGATGAGTGTGTAGCCTTCCCTTCTTCTAAGTGGCACACTCCCCCCATAGTTCATGGCAAACTGGCAGCTAGCGAATGTGAAGCTCAAGTGTATGATGGCAGTTCTGATTTCTGACATCTTCTGAATACAGAGTTGCTTGGTAGATATACCAAGAGGATTTAGCCTGGATTGCAACCAGCCTGTAAAAGGCATTCTAGCATTATATTTTCACCATAAATTATTGTCCTAGCTGGGAATCACTGTATAAGTCAAACTCCCTGTTCCTTCAAGTGATTATTTTATTCAGCTTCATTGAAATTCCTTGCCAGCATCTGAAAATTCTCTCTTCCAGCCCCACCTCCAACCCACAGAACACACTTTAATTAAGGTTAGCTGCAATGAGAGTAATTAATAATCTGGAGATTAATTGCTAAATCATGATTGGGAGATGGCCGCTAGAAAAGGTTGTAAATCAAAATTTAACTGCAAAAGCAGTAAGTTATTAATTGTCGATCTGCCTCTCCTTCTCCTTCAAGAAGGATTTTTTTTTAAAGGAATCAAATGTTTCCGTACAGTTTTTGATGGAGATGGATCCTGTGCCATTGAAAGATATGGAACAATGAATAATGCATCAGGAAATTGATCACTGCAATATGTATGCTAAGATTTTGATGGAAAGATGGCATTTTTAGGCAAAGCATACTGCTTTGGGCATATCCAAATGCCATATTTCCCAAACTTTGACAGATAAAACAGACTTGAGTATGGATTGTATTTGCATTTCCGTACCAGTCAAACCCTTTGTTACTGTAT
The DNA here is from genome assembly GCA_032468095.1 of Pareas carinatus. NCBI lineage: Eukaryota > Metazoa > Chordata > Lepidosauria > Squamata > Pareidae > Pareas > Pareas carinatus. The sequence goes on along the minus strand of JANHFO010005801.1, from coordinate 9,686 downwards.
GAGTTTCTGAAGATTAAGATATACTATGATTCATAGCCCTTTAATAACCAGTTCTGATTAAAACAAGGATGAAGCCATCTCTTTTCCCTTTTTTCCCCTCCCTTTTTTCTTCTTTGAGAATTAATAATCAACTTTTCAGAATAAAACTCACTGGAAGGATCCTGTTCATGTGTTATACACTACAGCAAAATAACTATGTGTTTCCTTCAAATTATAGTTGCACTCTGATTTTACCGATGGGAATTAAGTAGTCCTTCCCCTAAAAACCTCACACATAGAGCTCTAGACAGTACATGGAAACTAATTGAAACTAATTGAAACTAATTGAACCCTGAGTGAAGCCGAAAGCACCAGCCTGAAGATGGCGAGTGAGACCTCGCTGAAACGTTGCACGAATACTCTGATTCCTACACGGGAAAAGACCCAAAAAACCCCAGAACTACTCTCTATATATGTATATATACAATGTATAAAATGTCATTGTAAGTTTGTTAAATGTGTATGAAATGTTTGTTTTAATCTAATAAACTTAATAAAGATCAATTTAAAAAGAAGAAAAGTAGAATGAATGAGAAGATGATGTTTTTTCTGAAGCTCTAATTTAATGATGCCAGAAGGAGGTTCATTCCCTTATACTTGTTTATTTAATGTAGCAGACTGGGGATAGTTAACTCAGCCCCAAATCATTCTAGCATTGATGGAACAAAAAACCATCTCAAGGTTGACTCCAAGCAAGGTGGTAACACGCCTGTCCCAATCTACTTAATTACGTTCTACAAACAGGACCACTATATGTCAACACACACCAAAGTGGTCCAAGAAAGCATATTACAAATATGCAACATCCTTTGGCTTGTGGGTCTGTCTGGTGTTTACATAGCTATTGAGAGCTACTCTCCAAAAGTGGATGAAGCCAGGATGCAAAATTAGTCTTCTTTGATGTTGGAAGGAGTGGAAGCGAGGACTCATTTTGCCTCTTTAAGATCCACTAACTCAAAGTTAATCCACTTTGGGAATGGGAGAAAAACTGTAGCAAACTGCATATGAATTGAAAGCTTCACTTTTTGCATCCTAAGGTAATGGGAGAAGTTGGGTCATTTTTCTTTTCTTACTTGTCAGTGGAAAAGCAGAAAGTATAGGTAGCAGCATGGCATTGGCTGAGCCTTAGATGTTAAGAAGTTGCCTAGAGTGCACCAGTATTTGTTTTGTGAAAGCTTATATTGCCATTGGTTCCCTTGAAATAAAATGGGAAACACGAATATGGTAGAATAATAACGTAATTCCTGTAAAATTACAGCAATGAGATAAATTCAAGGACATTATGTAAAATAATCATACATCATCATAACACTGAAGCAGAAAAACTGAATCCTGTTTTCAAGAGAGAAGACTATGTCATGGAACTATATTGTAGACTTTGCACAGTATTACAATAGAATTATGTATATTAGAAGCAAAAAATCATGTAGGCAACTCCAGCCAGATCAAGACATAAATAATTAAACATTATGTTACATCAAGAAGGGCCATTCTGTGAATATAAGGGCTCCTTCTTAACTAAAGAAGGGAAGAAAGAGATTGTCTTCATGGAATTCTGAAAATTGTCCAAATCACTATAGTAGAAAAATAACATAGTAATGAATGATATCTGTGAATTGATAAATTATCTTTTATAAGATAGCTATTATTAAAACATGCAAGTATATCTTATGCAGGATCCATTAGTTTAACCTTAAGACATGGTAGCCCTCACAAATCCAAATAAATATTCATTTTCTTTACGATAAAAACCAATGAGAAACAAGCATCCTGCTTTTTGTTCAAATCTTTTGTATTCAAACATGTTGTTATAAATCACTTTTGAATACATTTTGCAAAACTCAGACCTCCTCTTCTCTTATACTGTATCTTGTTCCACATATTATAATGGCAGACATAACGTTATGCAAAAGACATGCTATGAAAAGAACCACAAATGCAAGACAGTTAATGGAGAGAAGCTTTGCTGAAATTCATGCAGCACATAATAGATGAGGTGATCTTTTTGCTGTTAAAGGCTGTTCTCCTTCAACAAAAATTTCTTGGGGAACTTTGGTAAAGCTGCAACAATGGATGACAGGGGCACAGAAGAGTGTGAGATGACTCGTTCACTTTATTTCATCTTTTCCCCTCCTTTCTCTGTTTTGCACAGGTATACTTGGATGCCCACATCTGCTTCTCTTTCACCCTAGGCAGCAAGTTCTCAGGAAAAGTATGGAGTATTCTTGTCAGATTTTTCGATTTTTGAAATCAGACCGTGGGCCACTTGAGATTTGTAATGGACCCATATTGCCGACCCATATATGTTGAGTTTGTACTGAAAACATATTGATCCCACAGTTTCAACTCGTAGATCTATTGAAATAACAACATGACTTTTGTCTGTGCAATTGCATCATGGTTTGAAGTGCAGTGCAAATTCAACATGCCATATTTGTTTTTTTCTGTCAGAGCCAGTAAAGAATTAATTAAGTTGAAGTAGGAAATTTCAATTGCAAGGGAGACTGCTAAAGGACATGCACATTTATGTAGACCTATTTTTTGAAGGGAAGTTGTTTTCTATTAACGCAAATGTACACAATTCTGCTTCACATACCTGCTTATTGCAGATGCTTATATTCATAAACAACCTGTTCATATTTGCAATAGGTGATTATACCTCTGCTAAGGAATAACACAATGAACCAACTCACTTATTGAAGCTTCAAATATATTGCAGAAATGATATGAAAATACAGCTTGCCACTCTCTGGAAAATAACTGAAGTAGAAATGAGCAAACTATAATCTCACTATGAGTCTGCAAAGTTTCAGACTAAACCTAATTATACTTTGGCTTTTTTCATACTGCAATCTTCCATTGTTGTAGCTTCACATTCTGCAAGTTGCATTCCCAACAACATTGGAAAATTCCAGATTGGGAAATGCTGATTGATGGTTTAAAGTTCATCAGAATTCATTATAAAGCATCCACGACACCACTGCATTAAATCCGAAGCACTCATCTGAAGTTTTCACTGTTTTGAAATATTCTAAAGTTAGCAATGGACATTTTCATATTACATGATACTGTGAAACAAACTAATATAGCATTAAGACTATGCAGTTATATTAATTTGCAAAGGACTAGCGGGCTGGAATTATGGACTAATTTTTAAACTTTGTTAATATAGAGAATGAGTCACAGGTGAAAAGGTTCAGCCTATAAAAAGTAACAACTTGTGTACTGAGTTTTTGCTTTACAAAAATATTGACATAATCCATGAGTTATTCCAGTTTGCACCAATTTTTGTTTAAAAAAAATACTGTCAAATTTTAACTTGCACCTTTAATGTAACCAAAAGCACCATCAAGGATACTTTTAACATAAGAAAAGATATGTCTTAGAATCATGCCCAAAAACCTATTTGCAAAACTACTTTTTTGACAGTTAGCTGGTTTGGATATAAGGCTAAAGTGTATTTTAACTGTACAAAAGTGAGCCACAGTAAACTTTGGATTTATGTAATTCCCTTCTTTTGATGTATCTGTGAGTACTGAAATTTAGATTAATTTTGGGTGCATTTTTCATGCATGTTTTACTTTTTATCTGCTTTTTTTCTATTTTCTTCCTTACTTTTTATTAGCTTGTGTTAAATTTTAACTTGTTTAAAAACAAAAGTTATGCTTAAAAATGAAATTTTAGATTAATTTGTTTAGCTTATCAAAGACAAATTTCATGTTATTAATCAGAAATACTGTGTTTCCCCGAAAATAAGACACTGTCTTAGATTCATTTTTGCTCCCAAAGATGCACTAGGTCTTATTTTCAGGGGATGTCTTATTTTTCCACTGAGGCTGCCCAGAACCGGAAGTCCAAGACGTCGCACTTCCCGTCTGCTCCGGCTGCACTGGAGGGGAGGCCTTATTATCAAGGAGTCTTATTTTCTGGGGATGCCTTATATTTCAGTGAGAGGCAAATCTGTAAATAGGTATTATTTTGGGAGGATGTCTTACTTTCGGGGAAACATGGCATGTGTAGCTAGAAAAACATTGTGCATTAAGCTACACATGGGGGTTGTTTTTTTCAACTAGCCTTAAAATAGCAAGTGAAATAGTGCTTCATGTAGAATAGAAATGGGCACTTTTGATCTTATTAGATGCTGTGTCAGATGAGAAGAAGTGGTATAGCATTAAATCCAAGGCTCACTGAAACACATTTTTGTGAAACTGAAAGACAACATTGTATTATGTCCAAGGACAATGAAACAGGTTTTATCCCCTTCAAGAAAATCTTGTACATAAGGTAGATTACTGTAGATTACAGTATTTATAAAGTATATACTGTAGTTTATATGCTTACAAACCAGGAAATATTTTTTTGCTTAAACACCATTGATTATAATTGAAGAAAGTGCAATGTATTCTTTTCAACCGCTTCTTCTTGAAACCATAATATTATATTAATTTTGTAATTACAGAATATTTGGCACTAAAAGGTTATAGCATTCTGTGATGCTTTATTTATATGTAGCAGATTAAAACACCTATTCTCTTTTGCTGCTATTCTGAATGTAATCTTCAAAGGATTTAGGATATGGAATCTATACCTTTTTGGTATTTGTTGCATCCTTCTTCCCTTTCGTTTTTTATTTTTTTTTGCAACTGAAATTTAATCATGATTATCATTTAATTTACATTTTTAATAACTACCCAAACTCTCAATTCCTTTTGAAAGTTGAGGATGGAGAAGGGAATCATCTGCATAGAATTTCTGTTAAAAAGTACCCTGAAGTTATACATAAAATATTGGTTTCTGTTTAAAAAAGAAAATAGAATTTAATAAAATGAAAATGAAAAGTTTCTTTGATTATAAACAGAATTCTAGATTAGAGAAAAATTATTAATGCCTTATTCAATGTCTCTCATTTGGAAAATGTTTCATGATTTACCTATTCAAAATAATTATATTATTTTTTTCATAGAAACTAGAATTCATATAACAGTAACATTGCCTTGTATGAATTTAGCTATTGTGACTTTTTTCTAAACTGCTGCTTTATTTTGTAAATTAGTATGCAAACATACTCAGCTTAAAAACATATGTAGGGATTTATCTAAAAAGGAAAAAAACAAAACAAAACCCCACTCACTAGTTTGTTGGATGTCACTCATTCAACCCTTCCTGTCTTATTTTTAAATTCTGTATAATGCACTTTAAAATCAGAGTAATCAGACCAAGTCTATTTCTCAGTCTAGAATAATGTTTCTTTGAGGTTTTTGTACACTGCTTCGTTTAGGTTTACTGAGATAGACTGTGGTACAGTGGATCAAATGATAATCATGATGGTAGTCAGACTAAGGACACTGCTATAGCTTCCTGATCTGCTGTAGAATGAAATTAAGTTATTGCCACAGCCCTATCATTACCCTTTTATTTGAATGCATCATAACCATTGCACTGAGTTTTCTTTATTCATTATATTTATAGTGTTGTTTCATATTCCAATCGCTCCTGTATAAGTGCGTCATCTTTATACTGTAGTCGTGGAGGGGCAGGAGAACATTCAAAAGCTAAAATGGCCTTTCTGAGGCTCCTGTCCAATACATGTCTTTCCCATGCTGGATACCTATTCCTAAACAAATCAATTTTAATGACAGATTCTTCAATCCTTGGTGGTCGCGATGAAGGGGTTGAAGGTGCAGTTGGTCTCACTTGAAAGACAGGTACACACCCATCTCTCTCAGCAAATTTCTGATCCCGGTCACTTGTGACACTCCGATTATTAGAAATAGACCTTAAAGTACTTGATGCTACTTCAGCAGGAAGAGTGAAGGCAGCTACAGAATCCTCACAAGCACAGCTTGGTGACTGCCCAAATCGTGGTCCATTAGGATGAAAGAAGGCATAGTACATCAGCATAAAAACAATGCCAGTTAAAAAGCTGCTGAACACCACACATAGTGCCGGTATGGCAAATGCATCAGAAATCATAGGAGCCTTGTACAGATACCAAAGGGCACTCAAGGCAGTGTTTTCCAAAAGGATCACAAAATAGTAAATGAAAAGCCTACAACGTGTTCTTCCCTCCTTGACGTTGAACCAACTAAAGATATAAATTATTCCAACAACCATGTCAAACACAATCTCTTCCCACTTAGTAATGCAGAATTCGGTTTCACAATGGACAATCCAGAAAGTCATGATACACCAGTGAAGGACTATGAAGATTCCAAAGTATAGTTGAAAAACAGAGGCAAAGAGAGCAAAAGTAATCACCCTGGCTGCAATTGTGAAAAAATGCCAACAAAATTGAATAATTACAGCCATGTAACTGATAGGTTTCTTGTCATCCCGGGAGTCGCGAAGAGCTTTTTGATATGAAGCTAGTGCCCATGCCAAAGATACAAGAGATGCTGCGGCAGTAAGACCTACAGGAAAAAGAAAGGCAATGAATATAGGACATATTATTAGTGAAGATAGACAAAGGAGACTTTTGACAAAACATGCATAATCTCACTATGCTCCTACAAGCAAGGCCCGTGGTATATGCAGTCATGTGAATGCTTTCTTCCAGTGAACTTATCAAACAAAGAATTATCCTTGCAATTTGATAAATGTCAATTTGTAACAGAAATTTAAAGATGCGGGGAAACTTTTAACTATTAAAATTCTTTATTTAACAAATGTAACTAATGAATTCATTGAAACTTTCAAGAAAAAAATTCTACAGGTAGAAACTATAACAGCATATCAGCAGTAAGATAACAATATTATACAACAGCATGAAACATACACACACACTTCAATTCCCAAAGACTCAGAAGATGAACAGTAGGATAACTAGGATATTTTATGGAAAAACACCTGAAGATTAAGATGAAAACTTGTCTAAAATCTTCATATTTCAGCAGGGGCATAAACTTAACTAAATTCCCAATTCTGATGGCCTACCTTATTCTGATGGTGTTATTAGAGTCAATCCATATTCCTCTTTTGTGAGAGGAAACAGATTTAGTTTAGTGAAAAGAAATGCCCACCGGTGCAAGTTAAAATACTTTCTCTTATAAATTCAATTCTAATGTCCTAGCAAATCCAATGTCCTAGCAATAGCGGATAATATATTTAGTATTTGGTTAAGATGCAGAAAATTAAACTAATAATTGATTGGCATATGTATATATTGTAAATATATTGAACATAAAATAAACATTTGGAAAGGACTAGTCCAACTCCCTGCTCAGTGGAGGAATTGAAGATGGACATCCCAATAAATGGCTATCTAGCATCTGCTTGAACATATCCCACCACTTTTAATGATTGGTGTTCTACTATTCCTACCGTTGAGAAGTTTTTTTCTTCTAATATTCAGTCATAATCTGCCTTCTTATAACCATTATTTCGTATTCTGTATTCTGCAATGTGTAAGAAGAGATCTTTCTTCTAGCAGCATCTTTTCAGGTATTTGAAGAATTTCTGACACCCTTAATGATATTTTCTCAAGGCTAAAACATAAACTCCTTCAGTCTCTTTTCATAGGACTTAGTTTCTAGTTTTGATCATCCTTATTTCCCATCTCTGAAACTTCTCTGATTTCTCCTGAAATCAGAGAAGTACAGAACACATTATGACCCAGAGCAAACCAAGCAAAATAAGATACAATAGTTTGGGAATTACATTTGTCTTCATTAGACTTGATTTTGCCTTTTTTTTTACAGCCATATGGCTCACTAGCTCATATTTGTGTTCAACTACCATTCTTGTAGATTTTCTTAAAGTAATATTAATTAGATTGTTTTTAACTGTGCCTTTATTAAGTTATTATAAGGAACTCCTACCAGTGCCATAATCCATATGTTACTCTTGCCATCAAATCCTAGTTTCCTTTTCTCTAAATGATAATCATATTTGTCATTGTTTGCTTGTTTGCCTTGGTTTCCTTTAAACTCAATATCTCCAGCATTAATTATTACTTTCTCCCAATGTCTTGCCTTGAATCTTTTTAGTATCATAAGGAGAAAGAGAAAAACACTTTCAGGCTTTCATGATTGGTGTCACCTCTTCAAGATGCACTACAAGAAATATTGATATAGTCTATAATAACAGAATCTTTTACTTGTGCCATGATTTGTAAGAATTATACTGGAATTCTTTCCTTTTTAATTTATTGAATTAATCTTATGGCCAATAAGACGAATGTAAAAACATCTGCTTTGAAATATTCTGTTATTCTGTTAAACCATACATCAAGGCAGTTTTGATTAAAGATGTAGAAGATCAAGAAAGTTCTTTAGCTGTATGAGTTTTCCCAAAAAGAACTATATAATATTTATTTTTCTCTTCCCTCATCTCCATGCCCACCACAGTCCAAGGTAATTGCTATTTCCCCCAAAATGAGAAAGTTGGCTATCCAAAAATCTTGGAAGAATGCACTAAAATGTGACATGGAAAAGCAGTTTAAACTAGTGTTGCTATTGTTTTTTGTTTGTTTGTTTTTGTTAAAATTCAATCAATCATGCAGATTCTGAATTACTAAAAAGAGGCACGAGTGTTTTGTTAAGAAAAGGACTGGTTTTGCTAACGAGTAGTGTATATATCACTGACATGTAATTTGTTAAAACAGAAGAAAATTATTCAGTAGGTGGCACTGCGCCACAATTTAATGGTTTTTTAAAAAGTCTATTTCCCTTTTGTTGTAAATTTGCTATAATAGGCAACTTGTTAACTATTCTATTAACAGGTCTGAGTGAATAAAACATGATAGTAGATTAAGTATCTTTGAAATTGTGAAAGGAACTTGTTATGTTTTCTTAATTAAAATTCTTATATGTAGAATTTTCAAGCACAGGTTGTACATGTATACATGTGGTTGAGAAAGTGGTTGCACAGCAGGTTTAGAGGGCCTTGGAAAGAGTGGATTATCTGGATCTTTTCATCAGGTATGAAGACCTAAATATGGGACAGAAACAGCATGGCCATTTTACTTGACGTCTCTGCAGCTTCCAATATAATTGACCATAGTATTCTTTTGAATTGGCTCAAGGAATTGGGAATGGGCAATATACTGCTGTGGTGGTTTCCCTTCTTTTTCCAGTGTCAATCCACTCATTGTTGATGAAATCTACATGGGGCTATTGGGTATCTTATCTGCCTCCATTGATGAGTCATCATCAGTACGTTAATAATATTTCTGCCCCTGATAACTTAAGCAATGCTGGGATGTAGGGGTCAGATGAGAAACAACAGACTAAACCCTGAGTGGCTTTCGGGTTTTTGCCCATCAGTTCTAGGCCTATGCCATTTTTGTGCAGGATGGGTCTGTACTGTCCAGACAGACTCAATGCACAATCTAGGGGACCTTCTCAAAGAGGAGTGGCAATTGGACTTTTTGCAGATCTTTGCGTTGTGTACCATTTGTTGGTTACCACCTTTAAAGCGCTCCATGGCTTAGGACTTGGATATCTACAGGACTACATTCTACCAGCATATACCTCCCACTGACCTGTCTGCTCCCACAGAGAGGGCCTCCTCAGGGTGCTGTTGTCCAGACAATGTTGGCTGGTGAGCCCCAGGGGGAGAGCCTTCTCTGTAGCAGCACCCACCCTCTGGAATGACCTCCCCCCAGAAATATGCACCATATCCAACCTCCGTGCTTTCCGACATGCCCT
>JANHFO010005800.1:1768-14222 GCA_032468095.1 Pareas carinatus | reverse complement strand
ACAGAGTTGGAAGGGATCTTGAAGGTCATCTAGTCCAACCCCCCTGTTCAAGCAGGAGACCCTGTTCCATTTCTGACAAGGCGCTGCCCGTTCTCTTCTCGAAAGCCTCCAGGGATGAAGCCCCCACAACCTCCGAAGGCAGCTCCTGTTCCGTCGGTTGATGGTTCTCCCTGTCAGGAAATTCCTACTTATTTCTAGGCCGGATCTCTCCTTGATCGGTTCCCATCCGTTGTTCCTCTTAATCCTCTTCGTTGCTCTTCTCTGCCCTCTTTCTAGGGTTTTGGTGACTTTTTTATAGTGCGGTGACCAAAACTGGATGCCGTATTCCAGGCGTGGTCATACTAAGCCTTTATAGAGCAGAGCGAATGCCTGACGTGGTCGCGATTCCATCCCTCTGTTGACGCAGCTTAGGATGGCGTTGGCTTTTGGGGGCTGCCGTCACCCACGGCTTTAGGATTCGGAGCGAGGGATCCCATCCTCTGCCACCGGGGCTACAAGATCCGGGTTCTCCTTGGGGGGAGTTCCCTTTCCTAATTGTCCCACATCCATAAAGGCCAAAAGGAGCTGACCTTGGGGAGTTAACTAGGCGGGAAAAGGCGATCATGTGTACAAGGATGTCACCCACCTCACAAATGATGATAAAATATATCACAGCCCAGGCAACAAAAAAAACACACACACACAAACCAGCCGTATGTCTTTGGTGACACCCTCGGCGGTGCTACGTCTAAGGGCTTGAAGAGGGGAGCGATTCATTTTGCACTAAAATGTTTTATGGTTATCATAAAGCATGATGCTTTCAGAGGGCGGAAGGCGACAGCTTTACGGGCGGGGGCTTCGGACGAGGGGGGGTGCTATCTCGGCAGCCTAGGAAATATCCCGCTTGCTTTTCTTCCTGCCTCTCCTCCTCCTCCTCTTCCTCCTCCTCCTGTCCCCCCCCCTCCCCGGAAGAAACCAGGTGGCAAAAGCCCCCCCTCCCTCCGGGAGGCAGAAGTTTGACGATAAACAAAAGGTACAAGGAACATATTTCTAGGGCCAAGGAGACTTGCTGTGGATGATGGGGCCGCTGATTAGCTAAATAGATAGTAATCATTGCCTGTCCCTCTTTGTTAAGAGACTTTGAGGGGGGAGGGGCCTCCAGGCAGGGCCCCTGTGGCCCCCCCCCCGATGAGAAAAATGGGCCTCTCTTGATTGTGTTGTCTCTTTGCCAGGAGAGGGGAAAAGACCCCTCCCCAAAAAATCAACAGGGAGTGGAGAGAAAAACAGACAGGTATCTTCTTTAAGGAAACGCCATCCTGGGGGTTGGCGAAGATTCTCAGCCATCCAGGTAGAGTTGACCGGAAGTTGAGTCACGGCAACTGGAGTTCTTCTCTTTTCTTTTGGTTTGAAATGCTTTACTGCTTATCCAGGTTGCTTCTAAAGAGAGGAGGAGGAAGAGGAAGAGGAAGGGGAAGAGGAAGAGGAAGAGGAAGAGAAGGGGGAGGAGGAGGAGGAGAATATTAGGAAGGAAGAAGAGGAGGAGGCCATGTCATGTGGGAGAAATTGGCTGAAGAAAGCAATTGTGTTTGGAAGAGTTGGCGGTTAAAGGAAACCAGGTGGCCCAAAACACGGTGGCCGGACACCATCAAAGCTGACACCAGCCAGAACGTAGAACAACTCAAGGAAGTAGTGCAAGATCAGAAGATGTGTGGATGTGTAGGTGATCCTTCTGCCCTTTCCAACTCTATCATTCTTGGCCGGCTGGGGAATTCTGGGAGTTGAAGTCCACCCGTCTTCAAGTGGCGAATGTGGAGAAACGCTGCAGAAGAGGACATTGTAGTAGCACTTCTTTCTCCTGGTGGCAAAGCGTTTCCAGCTTAAGCTGGGCCAGGGTGAGCAGGCACCAAAAGTCTACTTTTTGCTCTCCTTGGACCTCCCAACCGCCTCGCCCAGAACCCCCAAAATGGAAGCGCCCCGCCCCCGCCCCCACTTCAGGCTTCCCTGGTCTGCCATCCATCATCCCAGTTGCGCTGCACCTCACTCCCCGGTTTCAACAGAACCTCTCCAGTTGAATGATGGCCTTGCGTTCTTCAGCCGCCTGTGCATTATTTTCAATATAATACATTTGGGGTTGTAATGGCGCAGGCGGGGTGGGGGCGGGAGGAGGAGAGGGAGAGAGAGAGAACCTGGCACGAAACAATTAACATGTGAAGTGGAAATTTTCCAGCCTGCCCCTCACTCCAGCAAACACGGGGCGTTACCTATTGATTCATCGGTTTACTTATTGAATTTACTCATTCGGATTTAGATTCCTTTCCCAGCCAGTCCCCATCCGGCCTATTGTCCCCGCATCGTGCTTTTTTTAAAAAAAATAAAAAATAAAAATAACCGATAAAGGAAGCCTAAGTCAAAATAAAAAAATAAATAACTTGCTAAAATCGCCTTTGCTCGCTAAGGGGAAAACAAATATGTCAGGTTAATGATGCCCGTCTATTCTCTTATCGGGAGGCACTTTATTAATACCTTATTGCTACAAGCTAGATCTTATTATCATCTTGGGTCATTTAGAATCTTATTAGGTATTCTGATGGTGGATGAGTAATCCTGTGATAAATTCTTTGCTGTGTCCTTCACAGTTGTCATAGCAGTATCATAAACAGCATCTATAACAATCTAGCCTTGAGGCGGGCGGTTGCAGCAGCCTGCTTAGCGTGGGGGGGGGGGATATTCAGATGGGTGGTGGCACCTCCGCTGGGGCCCGAGGCCTCCGAGAAGCATCCCGGCGTTAAGTGCAGCATGGGAGAAACTGGGGGGGGAGGGAAGAGATGCAGAAGAAGCTGTTTGAAGGGGGGGCTGAGGGTTCCGAGTCTTGGCTTGCCCCCCCCCCGGACTCTGGCGAAAGAGGGGATGAATCGGGGTCAAGGGGACGGAAGTCCTTGGCCGTCTCAGATAAGGGGGCGACGCCCCAGCCTGAGGAGGATGCCCAGAACGGACACCTGCAATGGTCTTCCAGAACCAGGGTGGGATAACAGAACAGCAGGATAACATGAGGGGGACGCGACCTTGGAGGTCTTCTAGTTGAGGCCCTCTATCTTTTCAGACCAAGGGTTGCCCAATCTCCTCTTAAAAACCTCCAGGGTCGGCGGACCCGCAACATTTGGAGGCCGTGATGGAGCCCCCGCAACATCTGGAGGCAGATTGTTCCGCTGGTCAATTCTCCTCACAGCCAGGGAATTGTTCTCACGGTCAGGCAGGACCCCAATGCAGATGGCGGCAAGGCAAAGAGGCGACGTCATTTGGATTGAAAGCGCACCAGGTCGGGGCGACACACGGGTGTGGCTCTTCCAGCAGGGATGTCATCCAGTCCCCCAAAATGAAAATTTTGGATTTTTGTAAGGGCACGCGTTTCAACATTATAAGGGAGGGGGGTCCCCTGCGGCTCTCAGGGCGCCCCTGTCCAGGGTATGAACTCAAGGGCTGGCTTGAGAAGAAGAAGACGAGGGGGTGGGTGATGTCAAAGCAGGAACGGGATCTCACCGGTCCAGGCGCCTTTTTTCCACGTTATGGAATCTTCCAAGGCAACGTAAAAGTCAGAAAGTCAGGCATTCTCTCCGAGATCCCCACAGACCCCCGAGCAGATTTCATCCGGAGTGCAATCAGTGACACCACCGCCCCTCGCAAAACGGTCCCCCCTTTGCTGGATGCATTTAAGCAGAGGCCAAAGGCTAATTAGCATCCAAAATGTCCATTTGCGCGCCAAAAGGGGGGAGGGAGGACTTGATGAGGTCAACGTCCCTTTCTGCTCAGCTGCAGTTGGCTTGCCTTATAGCTTCCCCGGCCTCCTCCTCCTCCTCCTCCTCCTCCTCCTCCTCCTCCTCTCTCAAGCATTCCCTCCCTGTAATCATAAGTATTATTAATGGGGATGAAACTCACCTTGACTGCCAGAATGTGTCAGGCCTTAATTGCCGAGAGCTGCTGGGGCCTCTTTGAGCTTTGAGGCCTGGGGATTCTCTCCGTCGGAAGGAAGCCTGATGGTGAACAGCTCCAACTCTGGACAGCTCCCGCGATGCTGTCCCGCCAACGTTTGGCACGCTCAGCACAGTTCGGCCTGGGAGGTGACCTCGCGCCCGCTTCCACCGGAGCTTCCCCACTGCAGCTTTCCTGCCAAAGCCGGCCTGCGCCACTCTCTCCTGGGAAGGCAGCTCGGACGTCATTAATCATCGGAAGGAGGACTTCCCCAAGCGAGCGCTGGGGAGCCTTCCCTCCCGCGTTGGGGCGGTGGGGTGGCTCGAAGCAGGCTCCGTTTCTCTCATCAAGCCCAATCAGAAAAGGATATCAGAGTGGGAAGGGGCCTTGCGGGGCATCTAGTCCAGCCCCCTGCTCAAGCAGGAGGCCCCATGCCCTTTCAGACAAGGGGCTGCCCGGGTCTCTTCTTGAAAACTTCCGGTGACGGAGCAGACGCAACTTCCGAAGGCGAAAGCTGTTCCATTGGCTAACGAACAGGGTGACCACGAGAACACCCGGTCCTGTGCTGGATTGCACCGACTTCCCTCAGCAACGGTTGCGCCGAAAGCACTTCCTTTCAAAAAGCAACTGGGCTTTGTTCTTCCTTGAAGACGTTTCGCTTCTCATCCAAGAAGCTTCTTCGGTTCCGGCGTCTTCTGTTGGAACTGAAAAAGCTTCCTGGACAAGAAGCGAAACGTCTTCAAGAAAAAAACCCAAGAAAGTCCAGTTGCTTTTTGAAAAGGCACTTTTGGGACAACCATGACCCTGGATGTTGGAGCATTCCTCAGACATTCAGGAATGGGTGGGATACCAGCCCCTTTTGTAAACCCTGGGGGGGGGGTCTCCGAAACCATCCCCCAAATGTTTGCCAGGGAGACCCCTGGAAATCCAGAGGTTTCCAGGTCTGCTGTAAACCAACATTAGAACAGCAAGATTTATAACGAAAAGTATTCCCTGAAGATTTTAATACATTGGGCGGTGGAGGGATTTTAATCCGTGTAGCCAAACAGCTGTCAACCTACTTTAATTATGATTAACCGCAAACTCCTCCCCAGGAAGGATTTCTGTCCGTGTCATTCCTAAATATTTCTTTAGCCACTTTGCAGTGTGAATTTCTAACGGCAAAAGTGGAGTCCCCGATGATGGAGCCTCCTTCCTTGCCAGAAATGGCATCGGGCCTCCTGCTTGAGCAGGGGGTTGGACTAGATGACCTACAAGGTCCCTTCCAACTTTGTTCTTCTGTTATTCCTGTTTTTCTATTCCTGTTATCTTCCAAAGCTGTTGCAAATGGACTTCTTAAAGGGGTTAAAAGACAGGTAGAAAGGTGGGGCGCCCCCTTGCGCGCGACCTTAGATTCCTAGCTAGTTCTGGGTTTATTAAAGTAACTCCGTGGTGAAGGAAGACTTACATTCTGTATTGTGTTGTGCAACGTTTCGGATTTGTTGACTTTCCGGAACATTTGGAAGATGGAAGAGAAAAATAAACGTATGAGAACAGCTTCCCCCGCAGCCTGATGTTTCCAGTTGTGTGCGTGGAGTCCGACCTCAGAGAATTCCCACAGCTGGACTCGCCTTTTGTTAACCTCCCCAAACATACTCTATTGTCTGGTGACAACCCTGCTTCGCACCCCTTTGTCTGAACTTGAAACCTCTTCCTTGGGTGAGCGAGTGGTCAGAAATGCAATCACCGGGAAGAGATGATCCCCGTGGAGTTTCTCCGTGTTGATTACCAGAATATTAAATTTCAATCTGGGCATCCTATTAGCAGAATGGTGCTGGGTAATGGATGACTGATGGCTAAATAATCAGGAAGTTCCATGAAAGTCATGGAAGGAAATAGGTCTGGGAGCGTTCTAGGCAAATTCTGTCGTGTGTTTCCTACACACACACACACACACACACACACACACACACACACACACACACGCTTCAAAATATCCTTAGTCAGAAATCGGAGTGCCTGTTGAAGGAGGGCCAGGGTACGAGGTCCACAGAGTCAACAGGAGAATCGGCAGAGGATGGGCACGAAGTAGAACATACTTAATCCTAGATAGTCATGACAATAACAGTGTGGGAGGGGACCTTGTAGGTCATCTAGTGCAACCCCCGTGTGCCATTTTTAACAGCTGGCCGTCCAGTCTCTTCTTGAAAGCTTCCAGGGACGAAGCAGCCACAACCTCTGAAGGCAAAAGCTGTTCCACAGTCCGACTGTTAGCACTGAATCTCTCCTGGATCGGTTTCCATCCGTTGTTCCATTTCTGGCCTTTGGGAGGCTTTGAGAGATAGGCGGGCCCCCACATTCTCTTTGTGGCAGCCCCTCAGATACTGGAAGACCGCTATCCTGTCCTCCCCCCCCCGGGTCCTACTCTTCCCTAGACCGGCCCTGCCCGGTTCTTGCGGCCACCCTTCGTAGGTTTTAGCCTCCAGCTCATCTCTAAAAGTCTGGTTTAAGGATACAGGACTGGAACATCCGTGGCTAAGCAAGGAGGTGAATGCATGCATCTTATCATTGTAACCACAGTTTGTCAATTGTAGCCTGTATGTAAGTATTGAGCATTTACAAACGGAGAAAAAATTTCGTGTACACACTTGGCCAATAAATTGAATTCTATTCTATTCTATTCTTTTTTTCCTTTTTTTTTCAAGAGAATGTTTGTTTTATAAATTCATTTTACATTAATTTATCATAGCAAGGTAAGATTATATAATTACAAACAAGCCCTTTAACATTTTAACTTCTTTTTTTTCTCTCTCTCTCTTCCTTGCCTTCTTTGCTTCTTTCTCCTGATCTTCTTCTTTTCCTTTCTTCTCTTCTTCGTCTTCTTTTCCTTTATTTACTACGTCATTTAAATTTTGCCACCTTTTTCTTTTGTCAATTTTCATTTTTAATTTTACATGACTTTTTGTCCAAATATCCTGATTTCTCTTATTTCATACATTCTCTTTATCTTTATACATTATGACTTACTTATTATACTTTTAATTATCTATCCCCTGTTCTGTTCTGTTCTATTCTATTCTATTCTATTCTATTCTATTCTATTCTAGGTTGCTAAGTGAGTCACACCTATTTTTGTGACCTTTTTGCCATGGTTGTTAAATGAATCATATCGTCATTAAGCAAATCTGGTTCTCCCCCCTCCCCCATTGGTTTAGCTTGTTGGAAACCAGCTGGGAAGATTACAAATGGATCATGAAAACACGCCAGTTGCCAAGTGCCCAAAGTTTTGAATCCATGACCCCAGGGACACAGCGACTTGTGGACTCCAACCCCCAGAATTCCCCAGCCAGCACAGGGGAAGTCCACAATTCTTAAAGTAGCCAATTTTGGACACCCCCGAGCTATAGGGTTTCACCAATGGCTGGGAGAAATCTCCAAACAGTTGCTCCAGCCACCAGAGTCCGATTTCCAATGCGAAATTCAGATCCGGCTCGGGCCCTTAGCTTATCGGAAGATCCCTGGGTTTGAAATTGAATCAAGGTTCCCCTTAAGCTGTTTTGCCCGGCTGCCGCATTTATCCTGGAGTAAATAGCTGAACCCTGCCTTCAATTAGCAAGTTTGTAATCAAGAGAAGCTGAGAAATATAGATTAATCTCAATGATTGCATAATTAGAGTGCAATTGGATGCTCTACTAACCGGAGAAGGGCACAAATCAGCGCAAAACGAGAGGCGTCGTCTTTGGCGCGGGTCAGCGTGAAGGCTCACAACGGCTCCCTCCTTAAAGGGCCCAGCTGGAGGAGTTCACCTTTGGCTTAGCTTGGCCAGGCGGTCTGTGGTTGGCCTGCACCCCGGGACGATAAGGCAGCAAGCTTCTCTGATCTTGCCCACCGACTGAGCGAGGTCCTTTGGAGGACACAGCGGCGAAGAGGGAGCTGGGTGAGGCAACCCTACACTGAGGCCAAAGTTGGAGACCTCAACCAGATGCCACCAGACAGGCATTGCAGTTATTTAGGGCGTGATGACAACATGACGAAAGAGAAGTAAACACAGGCACACAATCCAAGTCATTGCATATAAAATTTCTACAGAGGCATGGCAATCCGGAGTGGGACAACTCACCCATGGCCAACTATCCGCAGTCAATTCACCACAGGACAACACAATTCAATTTAACAATTTAAAGCAAATTTTAAAAAATATATTTTAATTTTTGTCCTTCCCATTTCACTCTGTCCCTCCTTTCTTTAATGGTTCTGCGCCACTGTTTCTTTGATATTAGTGTAACTCTTGTCCCCCAGCGTGGCGGTGGTGAATTGTCATAGACCCATGGCAGTGGCCTGCCTCATAACCAGATGTACAGTTCAGCTATCCAGATGATCACCTCTGGCGTGGCTTCACGCAGATGTTCTAGAGAACCAGAGAACACATGTTAGGGGCAATCTTGCACCATAGATTTAATCATGTGCATATCAGCACCACAATTACAACAAGGGTGCTCCTTGCACAACTGCACAATACCATGCAGTGCTCCTAAACTGCACAAGCGAAATTATTTTTCGAGATATGCCTGGGGGAAACGGGTGTGGGGGAAGAGAAGCGCAGGTTTCGACACGGTAATTATCTCAGAGACTTGGTCTTCCATCTTCCCAATTCTGCCCACCTCGTTGCTTGGCTTAGAAACCAGGGGACGTTTCTAAACATTCCCGACTTGTATTATTGGAAGGTTTTTCCTCACTCTGGGCACAGACAATTCGGGTGAGGAAGTAGCGATTTTATCCAAGCTTGTAAACAGATCATTAAAACACGACAGATGCAACGCCTTCACCTTAGCCCACGGGCTGCCGGGATAAACAAGATTTGCACACGGATGTTAAACTAATGGAAATGCAACATGCAGCTTCCCTCTCGGGAGCCGTTGGAACGAAAAGTTTAACAATGTGTGCGTTTTACAAACCAGAGAGGAGGAATCTCTTGTGTGTGTGCGTATGCGCATGTTTGGGTGGGTGGGTGTGCATCTCGAGAGGAGACAGAGAGAAAACACTTTCTGACAATGAAGTGTTCAGGAGTGAAGCAGAGTGCTTAATCTAATGACTGTATTAATTATCTGAGCGCAACACCCAATTTATTTAAAATTGTTTACCTTGAAAAACAAGGCTGCCGGGGGACTTCTGGAAATCCCTCGGCTTGCCTCTTTCTGGTGGCAGTTGGCTAACGCTGGCAAATTACATCTAAATTACATATCAGCCAATATTAGTATTAATTGTAAACTAACCTCGGTGTTACTTAATTGTGGGTATAATAAAGGATGACAATTAGTCATAATATATTATTTAACCAAGGAAGAGCAATGTTATTCAGAGCAGGTGCCCGTTGCGGCAGAGAACAAGACCTCACCGGAAAACAAGCCTTAATTGTGATTTTTCAGGGTGCTCGAAATAGAATCCCCACCCCCAAAATAAGCCCCAGTTCAGATCGTCGGCCAGATGGAGGCGTTGAGGACCGTCTTTCCCTGAAAATGAAATCTAACCGGAAAAAAACCCCTAATGCGCCGTTTGGAGCAAACATTAATATAAGACCTGGTCTTATTTTTGGGGAAACACTTCCTCAAATCTAAAATGGGCTCAGTTAAAGATGTGAATTTCAGAGAGCTCGTCCAGGCAAACCTCTTTCTGGCAGAGGGTGGATGCAAAGCCCGAGATGCAGAAGTTCTGCAAGAAATGAGGGCAAAAAGAAATAGAAGACATCTTGCAAAATCTCTGCAAAATGGACATGTTGCCATCATCGTAAACCGGTCATTAAAGAGGCCCAGACTTCCCCGTGGATATTCCTTGTCAGAATTCGCCAGGGAAGGTCACAAATAATGATCACGTGACCCCATGCGGGCTGGGGGATTCTGGGGGTTGAAGTCCACGCATCTTAATGTTGGCCCAGTCCCTTGATCCAAGAGTTTTCCTTATATTTTCAAGCTAGATATTTCAAGTTAGCTTATGCATCCTCGTCATCCTCTTCATCTTGATAATGATCACGCACCCAGGCGGTCAAGTGCCCAAATCTGGATCAGGCGACTGCGGGGATGCTGTACCAGCCGAAAATGTGACTCACCTTTTCCAATATAGTTGGAAACTTCGAACAGCCGTTAAACCAATGGTTATAAGGCAAGGAGTGACCTATCAAAGCGCGATTCCCGCCTTGAATGCAAGGAATCCTCTGCCTTCAGCCAAAAGACCAGCTAACTTTTGTGACATGTTTTGTCACAAATGTTTTGACACGTGACATCAGGAAATGTTTTGTGACAGGATGATTTTACTTTGTAAGATTTTTGTTTATTTATTTATTTCAAAACTTTGATACCGCCCTTCTCCCCAAGGGACCCAGGGCGGTGCACAGCCAGAATTAAAAACAAATAACAACATACAACCTAAAATTACTAAAAGATTTATATGGGACTGTCTAAATTTAAAATCATAATTTTTAAAACCAATTTATAACAGGTTAAAACTATAAAATTAGAATAAAATTAAAAGTGGTTAATAGGCGAAAGGAAGGCGTGGTTAGGCCAGACTGGCCTGGATGAATAGGTGAACTTTTATGGCACGGCGAAAGGCGCGGAGGGCTGAAATAAGGCGAATCTCTGATGATAACATGATGGATGAACTTTATGATTATGAATGTATTTTATGATTAAGATGGCGGCTTGTCGGTTGCACCCAATACGTCCATGAAGGGATGAATGTACTTTATGATTATGAAGGTATCTTGTGATGGTAATCACAGTTTGTCAATTATAACCTGCCTGTACGTATAGAGCGTGTACAAATTCCTTGTGTGTCCAGACACGCTTGGCAAATAAATTCTAAAAAATTTTTTGCAGCACAAGCCTCCTCTCCCCCTCAAGTCAGTTGTTAATTAGTCCATTAGCTAAAAGTTCCCTTGAAGTTGTGACGGCTTGGCTGCCCACAGCCCCAGCCAAAGTCCAGCCACTGGCAGCTGATGTCAGCCGGTAAGTTTTGTTCGTGTTCCAGCTCCGGAGAGGCCCCACCGCGATGCAAGCTTTCCTTTGGAGCGCATTTCAGATGATTTTGCACACTACAATTATGTGCCTAATTAAAATTAAGAAATTAGAACACAGTTAAAAGGAGTCATATTTTGCTCACAGCTAATTTCATTAAAGTATTAATGAACAGGACTCGTTTTATGGCTGGAGGGCAGCTATTTTCTCCAAACTGCCTCCATGCCAGCTAATTTATTCATGCATGAAAAACAACCCAATGAGAAATGAGCAGGCTGGGAACTCCTGGTCCTAATTAAAATATTTAAAGCACGATGTCTATTCTGTTTCCATCTAGGCAAATACCTAAGCTTGGAGCCAGCATGAAGCCAATTAACATGGAACAAGCAAACACACAACACCCACGGATTCTGATTAAAGCGCGCATTATTGGACCATACGATATATTGTTGAGCACATGTATGTAAATGTTTAATTAACCCATGTCTGAATCCCTGAAATAGTCAAGAAAAGATGCTTTAATCCCAGCGGACAGCGGCAGCGTAAAAGCACGCCACGATCATGTTTTATATATTGCCAGATCTTTACCTGAGACGGTATCTGGGATCATCCTGCAAAATCTCAGTCAAGGAATTTATTTTGGGGGTGGGAGGTGGTGCGGGGAAGGGGGGGCGATAATTCTCTTTGTGCACATCAGGGAAACTGATGATAGCCAAAGATGTGGAAGCCGTATTTGGAGTCGACTTGGCTTTGATTGCAGGGGTGACGGGTGGGGATCTTGGCTCTTTTACGGCTTGTGGACTTCAACTCCCAGAATTCCTGCTCTCTCCGAACGCCTCTTTAGCCAGACAAACACCCAGATCTCCTCCGGCCGGGATAGCAAGAGGCATCTTCTTGAGGGAAATCAAGGAGGAGCATCCTTCAACTTGAACTGCCTTGAATATGCAGACGGGCGGACGTTTGGACAAGCCCCCTTTTTAAATATTTCATCAAGCTCGCCATCTCCCCCCCCCTCTGGGGCTCCAAGAAGGTGGCGGATGGGGGGGGTTGACCACCAGCACTGCTAAATGGCCATTAAGATGCCAAATGTCTCTCTTAAAAGGCGCTTAGCCGGAGCAGGAACATCGCCTGCTGGATTCCTTCTCTTCCCCAATTTGAAAAGGAAGGCAGGCTGGGGTTCGAGGGAGGGGGCAAAGCCATGGGTGCGCTCCCCCTCCAGGAAGGGTGTGGGGGACCTTCCTGCCCCTGGAAGGCCCCCCCAGAATTCCCCAGTCGGCCATGGGTTCTAAAGGCCCAGTTCGGCCCACCTTCACCGCCTCCCTCCCTCGAGCGATCACCTCTGCCCCCCCCACTGCAGAGTTCATGACCCTACTAGGTAACATCATCAACAAGCTCAGAGAATACCAAGGACCCACCATCTTCCCCTCCTCCTTCCTTCCTTCCTTCCTTCCTTCCTTCCTTCCTTCCTTCCTTCTCACATCTCTCCTTCCTTCCTTCCTTCCTTCCTTCCTTCCTTCCTT
>JANHFO010005798.1:19536-29954 GCA_032468095.1 Pareas carinatus | reverse complement strand
TTTCCATCATTAATTCAACTGACAATTAAGAGGGCTTGTTTATTAAATTTTCAGGTAACATAAAATTAGATGAGGTTGTTTTTATAGCAAAAGTAACCATAGAAGTTACTATGACTAAATAGTAACTTCAAACGCTCTGCCACAAACTTGATGGGGTTCCATGAGAGACAAAACAACAAAAAAGTACAGAACAGCCCTAGGACATTTTCTAAGATAGAGTAGAAAAGATGGCTTGGCGGCTTATTATCAGACACACCCACACCGTGGAGCATGTTTATGATTCATCTGCCTCGATCAGGAAATGCCATTTGAAAAAGTTAGAAAACATCTGGTATAAATGATCCCTTAGAAAGTGTCTATGGAGATTCTCAGTCCTCCAGGTCATGGTTGTCCCAACTGTGCCCCCCCCCTTTAAAAAGGGGCTTTCTTGGTCTTTGAGAATGTTTTGCTTCTCATCCAAGAAGGCTGCTTCTGTTCAGAACTAAAAAAGGTGCCTTGGGACAATCAGTCAGAAGCTTCTCCATTATCTGTGCCCTCTGTTAGAAATAATGTGAAGTCTCCTCCTAAATACAGAGAATAAGGGAATAAATTGGTTCCAAGAAAGAAATACAGGAAATTCTTGCGTTAGGATGGCCACAGAGATTGGAATTTCCATTGGTAAGCAATGTGGAAGCATGGTGTCACGTGACTGCACTGCTCTGTAGTGGTAATGCTTCTATTCTCAGGAGCTGCTGGAACCCCAGGGTGTTATAGGTCATTTATGGGGGGGGAGACACCAGAGGTAGTCCTGCAGACAGAAACCAATGGCATTCTGGCTAAGTTGAAATCCATGCAACCTAAGGTTGAGAAACACTGTTCTAAATTGTTAGATTGCTGCCCTCAACATCATCTCTTGGCTTTTGTACCTCAGAGCCCACCAGATCTGGAAAAAGTACTTCAGATGGGAGACCACTAGGAAGTTCAAATCTTGACCAGGCCCGGAAGATCCCAAAAGCCACTTCTATGACTGCTAAGACAATAGCAGGGATGTGGCTGTTGGTTCCCCAGCAACCGAACTTGACTTTGAATAAAGCACAATGCCCTTTGCACCGTTTTTCACCTCATGCTTCAAGTGTCAGCAATGTTGACAGCCTATCCGTTTCGGTCGCTTTTTTCTTCTCTCACTGTCTCCAGGGGTCAAATGCCCAGAGAAGAGCAAAGCACTAATGTTGAGTGTCATTTGCCACCGTCTAGAGCTCCCCCAGTTTTTTGCAGCTCAGATATGGTCTACCCGCATCTCCTCTCGCCGGCACTTCCAACAGGCGGCCAAGCAGTCACCGGAGAGCACCGGGTCAGCCGGCAGGGATTGCAGAAAACATCCACTGGGGGGCTCCCCGCGCAAAAAAAACAGAACTGGCAACCCCATGCGCATGCGCGGGATAACCTGCGAGCAGCTGCAGAAAGAGGCGCAATACGGGGGAATCGGTAGACGAGAGCTGCTGTTGCAATCCTGCGTGACTCCGGAGCCTTTAAAAAGCACCCGAGTCATTTTTCGGTATTTCCCCATGCATTTCCATTTCCTTGGCAGATTAGCCTCTCTAGCCAAAAAAAAAAAATTCTGATTCGCGCATCATTTTCTTGAGGGGAAGTGGGATATGGGTGGGAGGAATCAAGGAGAGAGAAAAGAAGCCCCACCCCCAGATGCTCCTAAGGGCGCGGCCCTGTTGTCATCTCCCAGCATGCGGGCTCCAGGAAAATTGGAAAGCCAGTCACAGGCTAGAGTACCGAAACACTCCCATCCCCGTTTGGGGCGGGAAGAGTTAAAACCGATGGGCTGCAATCCTCGGGAAGGTTCACGTGGTCTTCGAAGGTTCGTCTCGCACTCCTGCCTGGGGCTGGGGCTGCGCTCGCACCCTGTAGCGAGCGAGACCGCAGGGCGGGTGCACCCTGCCCGTGAGGCTCGTGTACAGCTGGGCAAAGAGCCTGGCATTGCCTCGGGAGAGGGCCGGGCAAATGCCGCCAGATTGTCTCAACCCGCTTCTTGCACCCGACGACAGGCTCGCAAGAAGCGCCCAGGCCTTCGGAATGGAAGACGGGTCTGGGTGGGGGGAGCTGTGTTGCAGAAGGGCTAAATCGGGGCTTCGTTACTCTGGCCGGCCATGAGAGGGCGCCGCCAATCCGGTTAGTTAGACTGGTCGAGACTGCAGCGGGTTCTCTAGCTACTTGCGCTCCTAGTGGTCATCCCTCGGAATTGCAGTGTTGTAATGGTGGGGATATACCTGCTATGCTCAAAACCAGGTTGCTTGACCCACTGGTGATTTCCACCCAAGATCGTCCAGAAAACGGTTTTGACTCAATGACTGCCCTAAGAGTATGGGAGATGCTCTCCAAGTGAGAGGGGAGAGCTGCTGTCCACCCAAGATGCAGTAAAGCTTCCTCCGTCCCTCCCTTGGAATTTGACTTCTGCTTCACCTTCGATTGGAATTGGGAAGCACCCGAGTTTGTCAGGCTACCCTCCAGAAGAACGTGTTGTCTGGGCTCATCCATGTCACTCTACTCGAATGAATCAAAATAGTTTTGGAGACTCACAGAGTCTTTGGCTCTCATTCACAGGTGCCCTGGAGGAGCAACAGCAGAAAATGGGTGCAAATGAAGCTGCAGACAACTTCTATGACATCCTAGCAGCAAGTCATGGGCGATTCTGGGGAGGAACTGGGGTGAAGATCCTGGAAGAAGGAGCCCTCAGTTGGGATGTCCAGCGCTTCAGGGCCTTTGGGTACAAGGAAGCTCAGGGGCCACGAGAGCTTTGCAGCAGACTCCACCAGCTTTGCCACCAATGGCTGAAGCCAGAAAGGAACACAAAGTTTCAGATGCTAGACCTGGTGCTTCTGGAGCAGTTCCTGGCTGTCCTGCCTGCAGAGATGAGGACCTGGGTGCAGGAGTGTGGAGCAGAGACCAGTTCCCAGGCAGTGGCCCTGGCTGAAGGGTTTCTCCTGAGCCAGGCAGAAGAGAAGCCACAGGAAAAATCTCAGGTGAGAGACCTACGTGTTGACTTGAAGAATAGAAACAAGGGAAAGCTATCAAATGGACACCTTTCTGTGTCTTAGGAAAGGATAAAATTTTCCTTCTCCTTTTCCTTCTGGTCTTGGTGGACTTTAGAATTGCAGATAGTGAGTTTTTTCCCAACACACTGGCTTTTACCTTTGTTAGCAGTTGGAGGAAGAGGGACCCTTTGTGGAGATGACAAGCAGCAATGAATTCTACAATCCCCCAGAAGAGCTGGTTTTGGGTGGGAACTTTCAGGAGACTCAAAGTGGAGAGATTTTACCAGGTAAGAGGGAATATTTCCTTTGAAGACAAAGCCCAGCTTTCTTGTCTCATGGCAATGTCGGGGAGATACTTATTCCACCTTATATAATAGCTCTTCATAAGTTAGGTGCTCCACCTTTTCCTAGAATGTATTCTTGCTTTACAAGTCTATTTTCTCTCTCACAGGGAGCAGAACCGTTTCTCTGATGTCCAATGAAATGACTCAGTTTTGTGATGGAGCAGAAAAAACCAAATCTCCAGCTCAGGTACAAAAAGGATCAGGCTCAGTTGAGCCTACCTTGTAAGATTCAAAGTATCTTAGATGTATGAAGTTGGAAGACACCTCCAAGATCATCAGTCTATCCCACTGTACTGTGCAAGAAAAACAAGAGACCATCCTTGAGAGTGGTCATGCATCTTGATACTCTTGTCTCCCCTCGCTCCTCTTTCCTTCAGACTGGACATCCCAAGTACCTTCAGCCTTTTCTTCTAAGGCATGCACTCAAATTCTAGCATCACCTTTGTTGCTCTCTCCTGAACTCGATTTTACCTGTCAAAGTCATTCTGGTGATGTACCCAGAAATGTTGCAAAAATGAAATAGAAGACTACAGATGCACTCCTAAGAGATTCATGGGGGAGTCATACAGGTAGTCTTTGACTTACAACCATAATGGAATCTGCCCATTAACAGTCGTAAGTTGTGACAGAAGTAAAGCCGTGTAAAGTAAAACACTTGTGACTGATCCGGTTTTACCACCTTTTTTGCAGTAGTTGTTAAGCAAATGTCCCAGTTGTTGAGCAAATTAATCAACTGAACCAGTTGTTTGTTATGGGCCTGGTTTTGCTGAAAAAGAGAAGTAAATTCATTTGGTTACTTTGGGCCAGTCACTTTTTCCTGGACTGGTCTACTTCATATGGTTGAAAGGGAGTAGAACTTATACTGCTTTGAACTCCTGAATGAAAGGCTAAATATAAATTAATATTATTGATGGCAATTTCTTCAATCCTAGATGCGATCTCCCAGCAGTTCCACATTACTGATTTTGGGTAGCATGTGGTCCTCAGGGGACACCCCAGGCCATTGACTAAAGATCAGACAAGAGCTCCCCAACATAGTTACTTCTTTGAGCAAGTACTAGAGGTCCTGAATTGTGATGTTTTGCAAGGCCCACTTGCCAAGTGATCCAGAAGAATAGTGCAGCTGCATTCATTAATGGCATTGAAAGTGTTATAAAATCAGTTAAGTTGCTAATAAGCAATGAATTCTGTCCATTTTCTCCTGTTACACAATGTAGAAAATGTCCACTGGTTATTTCTTGAAAATCCTTCCTGGCTTGTCTATATGTAGGTGGACTTCTCTTCTTTCAGGGTCCTGTCTCTTTTGAAGAGGTGGCTGTGTATTTCACGGAAGAAGAATGGGATCTTTTAGATTCGAACCAAAGGACCCTCCATGGGGAAGTCATGCTGGAGAATGCTAGGAGTGTGGCTTCTCTGGGTAAGGAAGCTTCTGTGTTCTAGGTTCAGATAATTGGAAAAATATTTTCTAGTTAGAAGTACTTATTTCCTCTTGTTTTCTCCCAGAACTGCCAAAATCAGAGTTTGTCTCCTGGCTGGAAGGAGAAAATCCATTCTTCTGGAATTCTGAAGGTGATCAACAGGAATCTACTCAATGTTTTTGAGAAAATGTTCGCTGAAGAATCTTTCAGATAGTGTTTAATATTGCCAAAAGAAATGGACTTTTGGAAGAACTCAATTTTGCCTGATAATTCTGCCTGTTCTTCTCAAATGTTTTTATTTCCTGGCACAAGGGCTGACCATCTGGTAGAACTGTTATCTGACATGCCCTCCTGGTTATGGGAATGGTTTTGTTTTTTCCCCCGAGATCCCTTAACCTTGGGTAGGTCTGTAAAAGATCCATTTGGCTTATCTCCTTTCTGGAGATTCATGGACCCCGATACTTATCCTCCTATTCCTTCCTATTTCTGTTATGCAAACTGCAAGCTGATTATAATTTGGACTGGCAGTTCTGCCACATGCTTTTTCCAGTTTCATGTGGTTTAGATATTTGTGATGTCTGCTCAAGGAGGAGCTCACAAGATTCACTAGGGCCTCATGGGGGGGAGGAGGGGAAGTGCTTGAAAAGCAGTAGCTGTAAACCAAGATCCTCTTGGACAAACAGGTTGTGACCATCTTATTTTTATAGACAACCTGGGGATAATGAGACTCTGCACTTTTAAATTAACGTAGATCATTGTTAAAACATGCATTTATTGTTTGACCCAGAAGCGTGAATTCAGATGTGATCTGTTGCATCTAAAGTCTGCTGAATGGGAGTTGGTGACATTGAGATGTTGCTGTATTGGACCATTTCAGTCTTACAAAAGTAAATTAACAATAAATCTTGTCAGTTATCTTACTGGACCGTTGATGAGTGTATTTGTGTTTGGGACTGATGAGGAATCCACTTTGAATTGTTACAGCAGCTCTGTTCTTATGCAATGTAGATTTGCAATCATTTTGGCCTGGTTTTTTTTACCAACCATTCTTCTAACTGGGCAAATTTAGACCAATGACTGGAAGGCAACCTTTTTCCAATTGGCCCTTTCTTTTATCGCAGCTTTTTTTCCAGGCCGTACATATTGCAAGTTTTTTTCTGTTCCCAGGTCTTAATGTATTTCCTCATCAAGTTATATTTTGAAAAAAACTGTGTATGGTAGAGAAATGGGGGGAATGTACCTGTATTAAAATACTAAGGTGAAAATTGGACCTAAAAATATTGTTTGAACTGATAGCATATTCAAAAGATACCCTGTTTCAGGACACAGGAGATATAAGCCTCACATGTTGGAATGGGCTGGCCCCTGGAAATTTGGAGGGTCTTACAACTCCTTTGGTTCTGATGGTATTTAATTTCAATGGGCTTTTGGTTTGATTATTGTGAATACAATAATTTCTGGCTAGTCTCCCACTTATGCATTTCTTTATAGTTGTGTGGTACCCAAAGTTTTATTTTTGTGGGATACAAACACTAAAATAATAAACACCTAGAAAACCTGCAGGGAGCATGGAAGTGCAGAAATATAGATACAACTAAGATTCTTCTCTAATTATCACCTCCATTTTTGCTTTACATTTCTATTTTTATTTCTCCAGCAGGCGATGGAAAGAAAACCAGGAAGTGTGTGGATCCCCCTCTGATGTACTTCAATCATAATTTGCTTTCGAGTTCATACACAAGGGAGAAACTCTACAAATGCTTAGAATGTGGAAAGAGCTTTAGTTTGAGTAGCCACCTGCTTTCTCATCAGAGAACTCATGCAGAGAAAAAGTCGTATAAATGCTTGGAGTGTGGAAAGAGCTTCACACAAAACTTCAGCCTGACGGTCCATCAAAGAACTCACACAGGGGAGAAACCATATGAGTGCTTGGACTGTGGAAAGTGCTTTAGCCGTAGCCAGCATCTTATTCAACACAGAAGTATCCACACAGGGGAAAAACCATTTCAGTGCACCGACTGTGGAAAGTGCTTTAGCCGCAGCCAGCATCTTGCTCAGCATCGAAGTATCCACACAGGAGAGAAACCGTACAAATGCATGGAGTGTGGAAGACGCTTCAGCAATAGTGGAAGTCTAAATACACACCAGAGGACTCACACTGGGGAGAAACCCTATAAATGCCTCGAGTGTGGGAAGAGCTTCAGCAAGAGTAGTAACCTTACAGCCCATAAGCGGATCCATACTGGGGAGAAACCCTATCAATGCTTGGAGTGTGGAAAGAGCTTCAGCAAGAGAGGGAACCTTTATAAACATCAAACAATCCATACAGGAGAAAAACCCTACACATGCATGGAATGTGGGAAGAGTTTCCGGATGAGTGGGAACTTTTACAAGCACCAGAGAATCCACACAGGAGAGAAACCCTATGAATGTCTGGAGTGTAGAAAGCGTTTTGCTCTTAGGCATCAGTTGACATCACATCAAAGAACTCATGCTGATGAGAGCCCATTTCAATGCTTGGTGTGTGGCAAGGACTTTAAATACAGTGAACAACTTACTCAGCATGAAAGCACCCACATGGCATCCAGCCAAGATGGAGACTTGGTTGGAGAAACCTCAGCTCACTTTGAGACCTCTTATTTCTCTTTGTATCCTGACAATTGTTTAATCTCCTTTATTTGGTCTGGAAACCGGTGATTGTTGTCTCTTTTGGGATCTAGGGCAGTTTGTGAATAATCTGAACAGACACACATAATGGAAGAACAGAGAGCCATTGTAGTCCTCTCTGCCAGCAGCTTCTGGATAGAAACTGAGGTTATAATTGAAAATTATAGCTTCAATCAATTATTTTCAATGATTGGTTGATAATATTTGTATTGTAAACAATACAATGGAGAATGGGATCAATCAACTGGAAATCATCTATAGCAAAACTGCAGAAGGCAATTACATTCTGTGATTGACTTGGGATTTCATCCAGAAAGGCTTCTAGAAGGCTCTCTTTTTATGACAGATGTGTGATATGAAAAATCAGCTCAGATACAAGTAAGCATTTGAAAGAATTTGTCTTTCCATAGAACTGCATGGGTGGAGCCAGGGATGTCACACCCATCACTGTCATCCAGCAAATGATACCTGTATATGTGTGATTTCTACTGTTGCCTTTTCTCCTCCCCCTGCTGCATTTGATGAGTTTTGATGAAAAATGATAAGACTTCCTTATGTTAATTTTGAAAGATCTTCTGAAGAATGCTCAAAATAACAGAAAGGCTTAAATGAGATCCAAAATCTTAGGATGATACCAAAGGTGGCTGGTAATTGGGAGACTGTTAAATGACATCTTTTTGGTGAAGGAGAATAATCTACAATATTATATTCTTGTTCCTGCAACTTGCACCATCCAGCAATCTCAATTTTTCTTCCAGGTGTGGAAGGTTTTATCTACTTCAGTTGAAACCTCTTTGGGAAAGGTTTACTGTTGTGATCCATTCTTAATTGGATCCATTTCTTAATTGGATTCTTAATCAGACACCAATTGATAATAAAATGTCAACACTTTTTCCTGATCTCTCAACTGAACTCTTAGCCAACGAGTCTTTGAAAGATCTCAAAAGTTACTTAAGACTTTACAGGTTTATTGCAGTCTTGTTACTTCTACAGTGATGTAAATCTTTTATAGAGCTTTCTGTAATTGCAGGTGTATAATTAATACTTTTTGTCCTGGTTTCTTTTTAAACAAGTATTTTATTGCAGCAGTGAAATAATTTTGCCACCTTTCTGTATTTTGTGGGAAACTGTACATAAAAAGGTGCAAAGAATGTTAATGTCACAGAAATAAGGATTTTTAAAACTTTTTCATCCTCTGGCTCTATTCCAACAATGCCTACAACTTTCTATTGTTTTTAAATTTAGAGACTGGGTGACTAGAACAATTTTGGGAGACTAACACTTTAAAATAGAAAACAAGAAGGATTGTATATGTCTAGACAGACCATACAACATGGACCTCAAAAATGCAACTGTGAGGTCTAAATGTATTTTCTTGCCATTTTCCAAATTGTGTGTTGGCAGTTTGTAATCACAGATGACTTGGCTGCATAATCATGGCCATTTCAGCCATTTCCCCAGCTGCTACAAAGAAGAGAGGGAAGCTTCTGTTCCTTTGTAATAAAATGTTGAAAGAATTGTAGTTGCCTTCTAAATGTTTACAGCCTTTTTCCAAGAGTTTTTTCATACTTCCAGTGACAAATAACTTTTATTAAATATTCAAGGCTAGAATGTATTTATTGAAAGCAAGACAAAGATGTTGCTATTTTAATTAAAAAATCCTATTTGATCAAGATTTGTGATCAAGATTTACCTAATGAAATAGGGTTGTTGTTTGATAACCCAATATTTAACTGGGAAAGTAAAAAAAAGAACAAACTGCAGCAAAATGGATTTGATTACGTGAATGTACCTTTAAGATATCTAAAAGGCCAAATGGAAGACAGATCTTCCTGGTGGGCTTGGTGGTATATAATCAATTTTTGATTGGTACATCAATTCAGAATATGTGTGGTCCAATTCTGAGTATTTCAAGCAAGTATACTTGGTTTCAATATCTGTATAGTGTAAAAGTTGACTGTATTATAATTAAAGAAGATTCAATTCCAACTTTCGATGATTTTCTAAATTGCAATACCCCCAAACATTCCAATTAAGTTACTAAAACTGTCTTCTAGACCAGTGGTTGCCAAACTATGGGTTGGGACCCACCAGTGAACGGCGAGAAAAATTTTGGTGGTCCGCAGGAAAAACTGGAGATTATTTGATTTTTTTTTATATAGTTGTATGGTTACTGTGCGTGTCTGTTTGTCTGTCTCTGTCTCATTATCCCTTGTCTGTCTGTGTGCCTCTCATTTTCGCTCTCATTCTCTCTGTGCCTGTCTGACTGTCTCTTTCTGTCTGTCTTTTTTCTGTATTTTGTAATAACTAAACGAACTTTAATAATTTTGCTTCCTTTAAAGATTTTCTTATGATTAAATAAGCATTTATGATTTTGTTATAAGCTTTTTTAATTGTTATATTAAATAGGTGCCTTTTATATTAATAAAATAGAAGTTCTCTGATCATTATTTTACAAATGTATCTTATTAAAAAAATTCATATTAGTGGTCCTCTGGGATTTAAAATTCTGAATTTAGTGGTCCCTGAGGTCCAAGAGGTTGGCGACCACTGTTCTAGACCAGTGGTTCCCAATCTTTATGGCTTGGCTGCGGAAGGGGGGGGAACTGGGCCACATGAGCAGCATGTCACTGTGCACACACTCAACTTGCATTGTCGGCAAGTTAAGTGCATGTGCATGCACGCGCACGGATGCAAGCCCACTGCCCAGTCCCAAATAGGCCACAGACTGGTAGTGGGCCACAGTCTAGGGGTTGGAGATCTGTTCTTGACTCTGTAAACACTAAAGTTCTTCCTGATTTAATTTGTGTGAATATGTCTCTTCAGTAAAATGAACTGAACTTATTTTTTAGTATGGTGCTTTTCTGTTTTCTGTAGTCTGAAATGTGTGTAATCTATATATATAAAAAATTAGCCCCGTTTGTGTCTGGTAGGTAATCCCGGAAAGTACTGAACCAATTGGGTTC
>JANHFO010005798.1:7335-19436 GCA_032468095.1 Pareas carinatus | reverse complement strand
TAACAATATATATTTGAGTGAACAATGTGTTATATGGACATAGTAAGTTTCTAAGGATATTTTTATGGCTTGTCATATAAGGGACTTGCTTCCCAAAAGCCTCTTCTCAGTATCTCTGTACTCCTGGGCCTTCTATGGCCAAGTGGAGAGGGGAGGGTTAATTTTGACCCTGGAAATTGGGTGATTTTGCCTCTTCTAATGAAAGCCATTATTTCTCCTACAATCCAGGCTCTATCGCTAAACTCCTGTGCATACTCTTATGAGATGCAAGCTGACTGCGCAACCTGAAGCTCATTCCACACTCCATACATTGATATGGTTTCTCTCCTGTGTGGATCCTCTTATGAATAGTAAGAGATCCGTTTTCACGGAAGCTCTTTCCACACTCTGTGCACTGATATGGTTTCTCCCCTGTGTGGATCCTTTTATGAGAAGTAAGGGATGATCGCATTGTGAAGGTCTTTCCACACTCCATACACTGATATGGTCTTTCTCCTGTGTGGATCCTTTTATGGGAAGTAAGGTCACTGCTTCGCTTGAAGCTCTTCCCGCATCCCATGCATTCATACGGTTTCTCTCCTGTGTGGATCCTTTTATGGGAAGTAAGATCACTGCTTAATCTGAACGTCTTTCCACACTCCATACAGTTATACGGTTTTTCTCCCGTGTGGATCCTTTGATGAGATGTAAGCTGACTGTTCAATCTGAATGTCTTTCCACATTCCATACATTGATAGGGTTTCTCCCCTGTGTGGATCCTTTTATGGGAAATAAAACAACCTTCTTTGCTGAAGCTCTTTCCACACTCTGTACATTTAAATGGTTTTTCCCCCGTGTGGACGCTACTATGGAAAATAAGGGAATTACTCTGGTTGAAGCTCTTTCCACACTCGAGACATTGATAGGGTTTCTCTCCTGTATGGATCCTTTTATGGAAAGTGAGGGAGCTGCCCCTGCTGAAGCTCTTTCCGCATTCAATACATTTATAAGGCTTTTCTCCCGTGTGGATTGTTTTATGGCAAATAAGGGCAGAGCTGCCTCTGAAGCACTTTCCACACTCTATGCATTTATACGGTTTCTCTCCAGTGTGGATCCTTTTGTGGCTGGTGAGATTGCTCCTATTTTTGAAGCTCTTTCCACACTGCACACATTTATACGGTTTTTCTCCTGTATGGATCCTTTGATGCGCAGTAAGATGACTATTCCATTTGAAGCTCTTTCCACACTGCATACATTTATACGGTCTCTCCCCTGAATGGATCATCTGATGGGTCGTAAGAGAATATCCCTGGCTGAAACTCTTTCCACACTCCATACATTTGTATGGTTTCTCTCCTGTGTGGATTGTTCTATGGGACACCAGGGCAGAGCTGTCTCTGAAGCACTTCCCGCACTCTGTGCATTTATACGGTTTCTCTCCTGTATGAATCCTTTTATGGGAAGTCAGATGACTGCTGTTCCTGAACCTTTTCCCACACTCTGTGCATTTGTATCGTTTCTCTCCTGTATGGATAGTTTTATGGCAAGTGAGGGAACTGACGTTGCTGAAACTTTTTCCGCATTCTGCACAACTATATGGCTTCTCCCCTGTGTGGTTCCACATATGATACGTTAGCTGACTGCTCAACCTGAAGCTCTCTCCGCACTCTATGCACGTATATGGTTTTTCACCCGAGTGGATCCTTCTGTGAGAAATAAGATGACTGCGTTGCCTAAAGCTCTTTCCGCACTCTATACATTTGTAAGGTTTTTCTCCTGTGTGGATCCTGTGATGGGAAGTTAGGTGACTGCTGCTCCTGAAGCATTTTCCACACTCCTTGCATTGATACGGTTTCTCATTGTGAAGCTTTGTCTGGGCGGTAAGCAGACTACTCTGCTTGAAGTTCTTTTTTCCATGCTCTGGATATTTAGGCACTCTTTTGCCCCTATGCATTGTTTTATGAGAAGCAAGGTTACTTGGATCACTGAACTCTCCTCCAGACTCTGTGGATTTATAGGAATTCTCTCCAATGTGCATTTCTTGACATGAAGGAGGAGGGAAGGTTTGCCTGCAAGAAGATTCAGGACTTCTGCCTTCGTTATGGTTGTATTCAGTCTCGGTTGCACATGGATTATCTAAGTCCAAGTTATTTTCCAATATTGTCCTATGTAGTAGCCAAGAGTTAGTTGTGTTTTCCGTGTGTTCCTCTTGGATTGAGGGCCCAAGGGCTTCTACACACTGGGAAGGGGATGAATTATCTTCCATATACGGAAGGTGATATTCCTCATGTATCTTTGAACTCCACTGATATTCAGAGGTCTCCTGTCTCACTTCTTCCTCAAATGTTTCTGGCATCACTATATCTAGTTCCTGGTCATTGACAGTTTCTTGCTCATCTCCTTCTATGGGGGGAATGAATGAAAAAAGAAAGAGAGAGAGAGAGAGAGAGATAAAAAATAAAGTGTAAATCTTCTAAGACCTTTCCCACTGGGCACTGAAGATAAATTTCTATTAGTCAATAGGTTAATTCCAATGGGAGTTGATCAGCATCTCCAAGATTCTCTCTCTCTATTGTTAAAATCCATACAATAGTACCTTAGTAGTCAACTGCTTTGAAATTCATCGAATTTTGTACTCAATGCATCTTGCCACAAACATTTTATTCCACTACTCAACACACAAGCCGGAATCTGTCGTTGTCAGCTGCCTTGTAATTCATTTCATTATTCCTTATTGGGAAAAATTGATTAGTATTCATCATTTTTGGTACTCATCGTGTCTCCTGGAGCCAATTAACAATGAGTACTGAGATACTACTGTATTAGATTTTGTTTACACATCTATTTCAGATGTTATTTCTTTGCTGGAGTATTTCCCATTGATTTCATGAGCTGTTTTTTCCCCTTGCTAGTAAATAAAAATCTAGACAAGGAACAAAAAGGAGGAGGAAAGAAAAAGTAGTAATGAAAATATACTGCACTTAAAAGGATTGAGATGTTGCTCGCAAGCATTAGGATTTTGGATTTAAGCCAGCTGGAGCCAATCAACAGAACACAAATTTTTTCCATTGTGGAGACCATCATTAACATGGAGTGGGTTGGGGAAATATTTACCCATCATTATTGTCAAAAGAGTCAAGAAAGGGTTTTTTTCATAATCAAAAACTCAGGACATTAGAACCACAATGTATGTATATTGGATAGATATGTACATCATCAACTATCATCTATAAAGTTATAAGTCCTGCAAGATCTTTAGGGGAACACAGGGAAGAGGACTATGGTGCAAATCTAAAAGTAACTTCTGATGAAAAAGGATGCTCATCAGTAACAGTGAATTTGATGCAATTTGACGAGGAGGAATGAAAATGTCTCTTCTCTGAATATTGGATCTGTATACTAAGCCATGGTGCCGCAGTGGTTAGAATGCAATATTGTAGGTGAACTCACTGCCAGAAGTTTGATTCTGACTGACTCAAAGTTGACTCAGCCTTCCATCCTTCTGAGGTCAGTAAAATGATTGTTGAAGTCAACATGTTGACTCTATAAACTGCTTAGAAAGGGATGTGGAAGCACTGTGAAGCGATATATAAGTCTAAGTGCTATAACTATTGCTATTCTCGTCCCTGAATCTTCTGGTATTCCCTACTTGTACAATACTCATCTGTTCAACAACTTTGCCCTGATTATATGGCTCACCATTAATGGGAATATAGAACACCAGGAGTTTCAGTGAATGTGGACTGAATACAAAAGGGAGAGAAGGGGAATGGATCCAATTGCAAAATATGGGAGGGACAAAGGACTAGCTGAGAGAAAAAGAAAGGCATGCTTGGATGGAAATGATGAGATCCTAAAAAAAAAGGAAACGGGGAAAGTTTCAGGGACAAAAGACTATGTAGGGACTTCTGCTTGATTAGTTCTTGTTTTCAGTTCCACCATGAATTCAGGAGAAGTAAGGATTCTTACCCAGAGAAGTCACATTTCTAGAATTCTCCATCATGACTTCCCCATGGAGGGATTTTTGCATGGAATCCAGCAGAGCCCACTCCTCCTTTGTGAAGCACACTGCTACCTCTTGGAAGGACACAGCACTCTGAAATGAGAACAAGAACATTCCTGCTTAACTGAGAAGCTCACGGTAGTTTTGACTCACAAGAAACAAGGCACAGGTACCCTGTCTCCCTGAAAATAAGACCTGACCGGAAGAGAAGCCCTAGCATAATTTTTCAAGATGTTGGTAATAGAAGCCCTACCACTAAAATAAGCCTCAGTTAAGATCATCAACAGGATGAAAGCATTTAGTATATTTCCCCGAAAATAAGACCTAATGTGGCTTTTGACGCAAAAATTAATATAAGACTCAGTTTTATTTTGAGGGAAACATGGTATTACCATATATCCATCATGCTATTCTCTTTTGGGCTAAGCAACATTTTGCAAAAAAAACAGAAAGGGAATGAGATGCTCCCACAGCTAGTGGCTTCTGCAGCCCTTCATGACTTAAGACAATCAAGGCTGTCACATAATGAACTGTAGTAAGACAAAGAATGTGCAGATTAAGTTACTTTTTAAGGAAAGTTGTTGAGAAGGAAATCAGCCTGCAGCTGTTGAGAAACCATCTTTGATTTACAGCTCCTGCTCAATGAGCAGATGGAAGCTGTGGCCAAAGTTGTCTTTGCACAACTTCATTTGGTGAAACCAATTGTGCTCTTTCCTGAATAAGGAGCTCCTCCGGTCGTTCATGCACCAGTGATCTTGACTATTGCAATGCGCTCTATGTAGGGCTGTCCTTGAAAACTACTTGGAAGTTTCAACTGGTCCAGTATGGCATGAGCAGTGACGAAGACGTCTTGGCAGGCCCACGTAGGAATTCCGTTTTGTTATCTGCACTGCCATCAATTTGCTTCCGGATATGATTCAAGATGCTATGGCTTACAAAGCCCCACATAGCCTAGGACAGTGATGGCGAACCTATGGCACGCATGCCACAGTGAGCAAGCAGAGCCCTCTCTGTTGGTACGTGAGAAAGGTTGCCCCAGCATCAGTCCAGAGCTGAGCATGCTCAGAAAGTAGTGGCACTAGGCAATGATGTCACAGGGCTGTGCACATGCTCAGAAAGAGATTAGTGGCGCTGGGCAGTGATGCCACAAGGTCATCTGTATTCTCAGGAAGGAGTAGCGGTGCCAGGCGATGACGTCACGAGCCACGACACATTAGCCGTGACTCGTCTGGGCACTCGGTGTCTAAAAGGTTTGCCATCACTGCTAGGATACAGTTATTTGAGGCACTCTCTCTCTCCCACAGTGTCTGCCCAGACGGTATTAGCTGGCGTACTTTGGCTCTCTCCTTAAACAATGTCATCTTTTGAGACCCAAGAAGTCCCCCTGAAATCTGGGAGTATCCTGCTCTGATGAAAGTTTCAGAGTGCTTAAAACCTGGCTTAGGCTACAGGGTCTGGAGCCCATTGTGGGCTCAGTTGTTAAGCAGACTTGCCCCCTGGTTTTTTATTTTTTCTCCTTTACCTGGTTGGTTTTTGAAGTATACACACAACAATGTGAAATCACAGTTGCCAGTTCTTTAGCTAATCTTGGCCCTCACATGCATCCAGTTCTTCCCAAAAACCTAGGATGTCATAAGGTATTGGCATAGCATATGAGCAGATCCAAGCAATGTGGCCTTTTTAATTTACATGTGGAAATTTTGTCAATGTGCATATCTCTTGGGTGCTGCACAAGATTTTTGAGTATCACACACAGTCTGCAGATAATCACTAGGACCATCGTGGCTGTTTTGTGCTATAATTTTTCAACTTCAA
The DNA here is from genome assembly GCA_032468095.1 of Pareas carinatus. Classification (NCBI taxonomy): domain Eukaryota; kingdom Metazoa; phylum Chordata; class Lepidosauria; order Squamata; family Pareidae; genus Pareas; species Pareas carinatus. The sequence continues at coordinate 13,639 of JANHFO010005798.1, read as the reverse complement.
TTTTCAGAGCTTGATACTCTGTGATCTACTCCAGTTCTTTGTCTTCTATTATCCCCAAATATTGCCAAGTTAATTATCCACACTTTCTTTTTTTTCAACCACAGTTAAGTCTGGTCTTTTATGAGCCAAGATTTTAACAGTTTACATTCAGAAATCCCATAATGTTTTAAGTTGCTCATTTTCTACTACTTTTCGAACATAATGGGTTGACAACTCAAACAGATACATCTTGAACATATTAAAGTTTGTCCCTGCCACCCCAAAACACAGAGGGAGGGGGAGAGAGGAAGAGAAGGAGGGAGGGAGGGGATAGATATTTTCTAGGAGCAACAAGTCAGAGAAACTCATCTCTGAAATGTGATGCATTAGTAGCCCTGTTCAGTTGTTAAGAAAGGGTTGTTTTCATAACACAAGTAGGTGCATAATATTGCAACTGTGAGGATATATAATGCCCCCACATGCAGCACCTTCCAGAAAATAAATCACAGACTTCTAGAATGCATGAATTGGTCATGCAGTCTAATAGCTTGCTCAGTGTAGAAATCTATGAAAACATTCTACTAAAATCACTTCACATGAAGTGTTAGTACTGCTTTATAAGGTCTTAGTAAGACACATTTGGAATACTGCATCCAGTTTTAGTCATCATAATATAAAAAAAAGATGTTGAGAGTATGGAAAAGAGTGCAGAGAAGAGCAACAAAGATGATTAGGGGACTGGAGGCTAAAACATATAAAGAATGGTTGCTGGAGTTGGGTATGTCTAGTCTAGTGAAAAGAATAACAAAGGGCAACATGATAGTAGTGTTTCAATATTTGAAGAGCTGCCACAAAGCATCAGAAGGCAAGGTAAGAAGCAATGGTTGGAAGCTAATCAAGGAGAGAAGCAACAGAGAACTAAGAAGAATTTTCCCGGCAGTGAGAACAATAAACCAGTAAAACAACTTGCCTTCAAAATTTGTGGGTGCTCCATCAGTGAAGGCTTTTAAAAAGAGACTGGACAGTGATTTGTCTGAAATGGTATAGGGTTGGACTAGAAGATCTCCAAAGTCTTTCTCAACTCTATTATTCTATTATTTAGTTATTTAGTTATTCTATTAAAATCATAGAATGTACAGGTTGAAAGACTGTATTTTGAGGATAAGTAAAACATTGATTTTTTTCAATGATAAGGCAGGAGTTATGAGTTGCTGGTCCTGACAGGAAAAGACTTCGGCACAACAGGAATTCAAGTACTGTTGAGTGTTGTCTCAAGACAGCTACTTCTAAAACTTCAAAGAAAAAAATGGAACATTTCCACAAGCAGTACAAGCTTTCAAAGACACTTGCTGTGGTCTGTTTCACCACTCCAGTAACCAGCTGTTTTTGAAACTCAGAAATCCTTCAAATCAATAGTAAGTGTAAGATGCAGGAACGACAAACAGAAATCAAAGAAACAAATATGTACACAAGATATAGCTCTTCATGAACAACATCCGATCCTAACTTATGCTTCATCGTGCTGATTTTCTTGGTAAAATCTTTCTATTTCTGCTGAGCTGAAAAAATGATTCTCAGCAAAAAGCAACTGTATTAGCAAGGTAATTTATTAACAGATAGAAAAAGGGTACAGTAAGAGCCTTTTCTATTGTTTTCAAAGAAGCTTTGCCATTTAAAAAAATGGACAGCCAAGAAACCATTGATCAAATGAATTTATTTTTAAAAATATTTTATACACACACACACACACACACACACACACACACACACACACACACACACACATTCATGGGAAAAGAGAAAGAAAAAGAAAAAAGAGCTAAAGAAAAAAGGAGATAGAAAAAAAAATACAACAGAACAGAAAACATTAAAAGAAATATAAAGAAATGGCTTCTGATCTTCCTCTTGGACTTTATACCTACAATTCTAATTAAACCCCTTTTTCAAATATTACATCATGATTCCCTTCTTTCTATAACCTATTGTTTCTAATTCTCACCAAAGTCATAAATCACAAAATCATTTCATTTTTTTAAGCAAAATATCCATAAGGAGTTTCCAGGCATTGAATTTCAAAAGTGCAAATATCTGCTTGTCTCCAATATTAAAAAAATGCAGTTTCATAGCCTCAGTCACAAAAATATCACAATATTGGTCTTTTTCACTATTTCCTTGTGAGCATCCTTGATTCTAAAGTTCTATGCCTGCACTTTGTTAGACTGTGTTAGATATAACTATGCATCTGGCAGAATGTTTAAGCAGCAACTGTTAAAATGCCAAATCTTTATTTTGGTCAATTGCCAAAATGTGACATTCAGTTCAAAAATGTTTTTAATTGTTTCTGTTTCCAGGAAATAACATCTGTCCTCTACCCCTCCTTCTTCTTCTCTTCTTCTTCCTCCTTTTGATTAAAGTTCCCCTGACACAAAGTAATCACGTCTTATTACCATCTCTAAGATGTGATTGGCACAAAGTGGTGTTTTGTTCTACAACGGAGCATCTTAGTGTTGGCCATGTTCAGTTTTCTGGAGCAAAAAAAAGGTCATCTAAAGAAGTGTGCTGCATGGTTTTAATAGCATCTTTTCTTTTTTATACTTTTTCTACTGACTATTAACTTCACAATAGCTTGAGAACAGCAGTTTATAATTACTAGCAAACATTTCATTTGCAGTCACTTTTTCCTGATGAACATATCAGAGAAACTAACTTTATTCTGACACAGGATGCATACGTAAATAGGCTGGATTTAATTTAGCTTACAGACTGCCTGGGCTGGATTTTCAAGGTTTACAGCATCTGAAGATTCCATTGATGTCAATTGGATGTTTTATCCCTCCAACCTTCAATTTCATACATGAGAGACATTCAGAGAGATTTTCATTGCAAAGGAAATGCCAGAACAAGACTCAATGCTAAATCACAGATTTCCTGATATTTCACAGCTCAACTCAACTTATTGACTTCTTTGGGCAAAAGGGAACCCAGAAATTATAACTAGTCTAGAATGCAGCCTCTCAACTAATTATGTGCATATCATGATCAAGAGGTGTACTAGTTACCGATCTGTTTCTGGTTACAAGGTGTTGTTTGTCATCTAAGTGACAAGAGTTACATAAAACAGCTTCACAGTTGTGATTAATGTTGTCTATTAATTTAAGAAATATTTGTAAAACATGAACATATGCTTATCATACATTGCTATGTTTGCACATTGTTTATTTTCAGTGCAGTACAGTAACAGATTTAGAAACTAAACAATTATACAGAATACTGTATTACATTGATTATAAGATGCATACTTTTTTTGCATTTTGGTGTCTCTGTATTCATGGTGCACCTTATACTCAATGGCATTTACCAGCTCTGAGAAACTGCGATCTTGCAAACAGAAGGTGAGGGTGAGCTAGCAGCCATGCTACCAGTGGAAACTGCAGTCTTTTGCATAGCCTTTCCCAGGCTCAGCAAACATGAGGGGTCTATTAATTAACCTCGCAATTGTTGTTGTTGTTGTTATTATTATTATTATTATTATTATTATTATTATTATTATTATTATTATTATTATTATTATTATTATTATTATTATTTCCTATATTCAGCAAAGTTGGTGAGTAGGACTTTATGGTTAGAGAAAGCAAAACCCTTTGCATTAGTACATTTCCTGATCCTTCTTCTGAGTGGGAAACTGAACATCGGCCCCCAAATTCTATCCTGATGCCAGATTACAGATTCCAATGCCTCCATTGTAACTACTGATGTATATGGCAGTTATGCCATAGATACAGAGGAAGCCAATGGTGCCTCTTTAAAGACAGACCCTCTCTTCCTTAGAGCTGAAGATGATTCTTCATAAGTTTTAGTAATGAGCTAATTCATTCCTCAGTACAATCTGGTGATTTTCAGATACTCCCAGAATTTTGGAAATTTGGGTATTGTAATTCTCATATATTCAGAAAGCAACAAATTATGGAGGGCTACAGAATGTGTCATAATCCTGCCAAGGCACATATAAAATGATAGCAATGATAGGAAGATGACTGCAGTATCTAGCTACTGCACGTGGAGCTAATTCATCTGGCAAGGCTGCATGGAGGTTAGTGAAACTAAATGTTTCATATTCCTGAGAAAGGAACAGAACAAAGAAAAGATACAATTTTTAGATATGCTTGTCCCACTCTTTCTAGATTTGTGTCAGAAAGCTATTCCATAATGCAGTGATTAAACATGAATCTGTTTCAAACAACCTTTGTCATCATCCCAGATGTGGGTAAATAGGCAAGAATGCCAAAGGGCTGGTTTGAGGATTTTTCCTTTCAACTGATATTGTTTGGTCAGCTGTTGGTATGAAACCTGAGATGAAATCTGACATGAAAACCAAATCCTTTATTCCCCAGCTGCAAGAGGCTACAGAGAGAGGCAAGGTCACTGTGGAGATAGAAAGCTCTTTGCCTTTTTCTGAAAGTGATACCCCTCCCCATCACTTCAGAAACATAACAAATGGTCTCTCGAGGTTATTACATAATCAGAGCAATGGAAAAATTGATGGACCATAAAGATCTGACTGGACAAAGCCAAGAGTAAAAGCAAAAGCAAGGGGGGCGGGAACAAGACTATATCTATGAGAAGAACATTTGAGATGAGCATAACACTGTAGGAGAAAGATTTGAACAAAATTTCCCCTTATTTCAAATCATTAATAATGGCTTGTTTTGCTTGGAGTGGATTAAAAAATGATCACCAAACATATGATTGTTTAATACCCAAATCCTAGCAAAAGTCAATGAAAAAATCAATGATATTGGACTGTCAATAGTCTTTTAGAAAAGCAACATCTCTCCAATCTCCCATTGTATTGAAAGCAAACAGGTCAACTAAAGACATTATGAGTGGGATTAGTGGAAAAGAAAATGGCTCAAGATTATAATCAAACTGCAATCTTGTCGAAACTCAGTATTTTTGAATCTGGTCACAAACTTAAGTGGAAGACTTCTGAGGAACTCAGTATGAATAGCGATAGGTAAGAACTAGATATGGTGTATTAAATAAGTAACCTTTACCTGCCTAAAGTCTGTGAGAAGCCGAGATAGTATAGCCTTAAACAAGAGGGCAGAGGTCATGGACAAATAAGTAACACCTCTTTTGCGCAATCCTTAGAAGTGCAAGAGATTTTTCCTTTTCTATATCTACTCCTACTTTAAAATCAATATACAAAAAAGATTAGTAAGTCCAGGATCTTAATTATTCTAAGCTCATGAATAAATTTAAATTTGGTGTATTGCCTACTGAAGAGAAACGTAACTTTCTGCAGCTTGTTTAGTATCTGTGGTGTTTTCTTGCTAAATGGCTACACTAAAGAAGACTGCCCATTCACAGAATGACTATCATGAATCTCCCCAACTTGAGATTATAGTCAATCACATCTGATGAATACCAGCTTGAGGAAAGCTGTGCTAAGTCTCTAGCCAAATAGTCAAAATGATTAATCCTTGAATTTTAGATGGCTTTCAGATCCATTTCTGTAGCCTCAAATCTGAACATGCTAAATAAACCATAGTGATCTAGTCAGGTGGCTATCTCGATAAAAAAATGAATACAACATTTATTGAAAAGTGTGCAGAATTTATTTATAAATTCAGTTTTCTTTGAGATGCTTTTATGAGTGGATATGGAAGTGAATCCTGCCATAATTTCAAATAGGGAAAGAATGTTGACAGCTTACAAGCAAATAACATTTTGAGATTGATTTCTTGCAAAATGTTGGCATCTTTGATGGACATTGAAAATTGTGTTCTATTTTCCAACTAGGGGAATGTCATACTCAAGTATTTATATTCTTCCCAGCCTGACTGAAATGTTTAGGAATCTTTCATTCATATGAATTGCACACTTCAGAGGAATAGTTCATTTTAAAGAACAGGTTGAATATTTTTTTGTTTTCCTGTCTTTCTCAAGGAAGAAGTCACCCAATGAAATAAGTTACTCAAGGAAAATAGTCTGTCAGAGATCTGTCTAATGTATGGCAACCTGGGTTTTAAATTGACTTAGAATATTTGTTTGGCTGTATAAAAAAGTTGCAAAGCTGTATAAAATAAGTTGTATTTACATTTTAAAAATATATCTGACCCTTCTAGTACATTCCCATCATTCAGGATATCTAGAAACAGTTTAAACCTTTCTAAAAATTTAAATTCAAATAAAGACAAAAATTATTACTAAAAAGAGTTAATGTTAGTAAATGTTGTCAAGAACAATTTAAGCCTTATCAGTATACATTTATGCTAGCTGTGGAAGGATACTTTCCTAAATGTATTTTCTCTCTCTCTCT
>JANHFO010005796.1:7642-19459 GCA_032468095.1 Pareas carinatus | reverse complement strand
TTCCTGGCCAACTTTGTTGGCGAAGATACTGGATAAACAACTGACTAACCTGGTTAGTAGAGGGACTGCTTGACTGTTGTATTTAGACCTGGACTGTTGACTTTGGTTTTGGACTGTGCTTTGACTGTTTGAGTAAAAAAGGCTTTTGCACCTCATTGCAGTCTGTGCTTGTGCTTTGCTGCTACTTCTCTGGTACAGACACCTCTGTTCTGCGCACCATCCTTGTAACCAAGAAACTTGTTTGTAGCAAACACTGGTTACAAGCCAGGGGTTCTCTGAGAAATACTAATATTTTGCCTCTGTTAATGGATTGTAAAATTTGATTTGAATTTAGAATTCTGAGTTCTGTTGCTAAAATGACTTCCTTCCTTCCCCTCCTATTCCCAATCATTGTGTAAATTTTCACAGAATTGGGGAGCTGTGAAACAGTAAAATGGATAATTGGTATAGTAGAAACTGTCTTCCTTATCTTCAACCAAAACTCTGCTGAACTATGCAATTATTATTTTTAGTGTAGGGGCAATATAGGAAATGTCCCATTGTATTATACATCATTAGCCATACAGTTTTGCAATTTTGTTTTTTCTGAAATATTGATAATATTCTTTCTACCTTCAAATTATAATGTTTGTGATGATAAGGATGAAGAACCTTACGGTGCTTCACTAAATTTTCTTTCCAATTTCATGAGAAAAAAAATAGGAATGTATTTATTTTATTTTATTTTATTAATTAATTTAAATTATTTGCTTGACTGCCCATCTTATAACTTTGGGCAACTCACAACTCAACTACTCAAGCTATAAAAAGCATAAAATAAAACATAAAAAAATAACCAAAATGAATTATTATAAAACAGAGTAGATATAATATTAATTATTAAATAATTAAATAATATGTCTGAACTATTAACAAAATAGCTTGCAGGTTATATAATCATTTAAGACCTTGGCTTAACTGATGGCAGTTCTTTATAGATACAGAATGAAGATGCTGAATTCATAGAAAAGGCATGTTAATTTAATAGGTTAGAAATATTACATATCCACAATGCTTCTACTTTTCTTGCTGGAATGAACTTCTGTAGTCCATTATTCTTCTGCTTTGGATGCTAATAAAGGTATCATGCTGTTATATTCCCTCTGGTGTATATAGAAGTATGGAGATGTCTTTCTTTCTGTATAAGTTTGGATTGATGTCTTTTGAGAACTGACATCATTCCAATCATATGTTTGTGTTCTCTTATGGTCTCCCACAAGAAATCTATATTCAGGTATTGCTCCTTAACAGCTGGGAAGGGATCACTAATCTCTTTTTTTCTCTCATATAACCAGGTATATAGGGATTTAGTCTCTTGAGCTGAGTCAACAGATAAAGATTATATTCAGGATATTTCAACTTTAATTAGTTTCTTCTTGATATCTTTTAAAATCCATGATGAGATTGCAGCATGTTGGGCATTGTCAGCTGTGCTTGGTTTTTCTGGGTACCTGATGAAGACAGGAAGACTGCCTTGTAGAATCAGGCTAGAACTGGGCCTTTTGTGAGCCACAAATCACAGTAAATGTTTAATATCACCAAGATTCTCCAAAATCAGTTGTTTATACCCATTGTTTATATATGGATAGAGTGAAAATATGCCTTTTGAATGATTACAATAGGTAATATGCTGGATACTATCCAGAATTACAGAAGTGACATTGTTTGGTAGTTAAGGTTTAGATTGGACAGACAAGACAAAATCTACAAAAAAGTTGGATATGTGGAATAAAGTAGAAAAATTGAGCTGCATTTAAAGAGCCAGAAAAACTTTCTTAGAAATATAAAGTGGGAAGGGGAAGGTATGAAGAATTTGAAAACTTGGAAAAAATAGGATTGCTAGTTTCAAGATAGACAAAATTAAGTGAATAAAACACATAAAAACAAGTGAAATGACGACAATTGACAGCAGATGAGCTGGCTCACAGCAGAACAAAGTTATACATAATAAGACTTTATTTGATAGTATATTTTCTGTTGGAAATAAAAGATTTTAGATGGCAGACTGTTTGCTATCTAGAAGTAAGAAGTAACCATTGGCAATCGACAAGAGCATGGGCAGGTTTAGTAATATGATGTAATCAGTATAGTAATGTCATTTGGATTAGTTCTTCTATTTTATTTATAAGAGAAGAGCTGTGGAGAAAATAAATGCTGCTCATTGTGGATGAATTTTGTGCTTTGGTTTTTATGTATTATATTTTTACATGTCCTTGGAAGGTCTGAATAATACGCTATTTTATATTGATATTGTTAACCACCCGGAGGCTCTGGCAAGGGATGGCAAACAAGCAAGCTAAGTAAGTAAACAGTGTAAACTACACATACACAAAATTTAGAAAACTATTGTATTTGGCATGTTTCCAACTGACTTGGGTTTCAGAACTAATTAATACATTGCCTTAAAATAAAACATGCCAGAAAGATTTGAAAATATATTCACATTAGTAAAGTCTATTCTAAAAAACGTCAACTTTTTAAATTTGAAAATACTTTAGAGGTGAAGGTGAAGGTAAAATGTATCCTATTTTGTTTGTTTATGGGATCATTTAATTTGCCCTTACAAAAAGGTCCTCTTCCAGCAAAATGAGTCAGACTCAATTAGTCTAGACTTTGTAATTCTTTATGACATAATAGTTACTGTAAAAGTTCTGTAGAACTTTTATATAACCAATTAATATCTGGAAAGAGAAGGTCATTAACATAATCTATTTTTGTTTTAATCACATGTTTTTAAAATTATTGGGCTCATTAGCAAATTGCATTTCTATATTTTAAAAACAGTTAATTATTAAAGGTTTTTGCATACTGTATTTTTTTTCTTTTTCAAAAGACCTTTTGAATTTAAGTCTTCTACCATCATTTCATTTTTTTTCAAAAATAAACCATACCAATTCAGACACAGAAATCTTTACAGATGCTTCGAAGACTTAAGGCTAACATAAATCCAGTCTTTTGTTCAATTGAAAATGCCTTTTTGTTTATAATAATAGTGGTAATAATGGATACAATATGGATAGGACTAAAAACTTGTAAACCCTGCATATCACATTTCATCTCAAAATCTGTGTCAAAGGAATACTATTTATTGAAAGATGTTAAGATGTGAAAATCTGCTTTATATCCACATTCTGCACGACTATTTTATGCTTATATTATAGAAACAGGGCAATATCCTACAAAACAAGAATACTGTCTGAGGTCTCATTTTTATTGTCTGATAATATGACTCTAGACTTTCCACCAAACTTGTATGGCACATTTTCAGTTGATATTAAATACAAATTTATTGGTTAGTTATGCATGGTATATTTTAATATACACTTCTCTGATAACTAAAAATAAATATTCAGATATTTAATATTTTAATTTTAAGATAAAAATATAAAAAATAGAAAATCATGACATCAAAAGCAATATAAATGTATACATGGCTAAATCCTCACCTCATTATTCATGTGGGTTATGATTTTGGACTGTACAACTAAAAAGCATGCAACTACTTAAACAGAGTAAAAAAAACCAAAGGTCATTGCTGTGTCAGAAAAATACTGGATCTTAACATTCAAAAATATTTTTGAGAATAAATGAAACTTTAAAAGTGCAACAACTTCTCTCTATATATTTTTTGCTGTTTTTCACCTAAAGAGAAAAAAAGATTCAGACTGAGATATAATCCTTAAAAGGCTATCTGTCCAACCATGGTGGACATACTGAAAGGAAAGAAAAACGGCTGATTTTTCTGAAAGGTTACATATAGCAGAAAAACCAACACTTTGAAATGGATTAAAATCTAGATTTGAAGATTCAGGAAGATTCTAATTCTATAATTGGTTGGGAGCAATTCTCTCTTTTTACATATTCAGGAGTAACTGTCTTTCAAGTGATCTCTCTATCTAAAATTGTACATAGTACAATGCCTCCCAATGTCTATATTCCTGGGTACTGATTTTGATAAACACATATTTATGATGAATTTATATAGAATCACATGCATATTTACACCAGAATAACTTTATTGCATTTAGTAGTTTTATATAGAGTTTTTGCATTCAGCCTTTGTTTTTTCTTAGTTATCATTTTCTACTGTAGATGCTCATTGAAATGACATCTTATAGAAGTCAAAAGTTACTTTTTTCAGTGTTGTAACTTTGAATATCACTAAACAAATTGTCATAAGTTGATGATTACTTGTACTGGGTAGGAAAAAGGACATCTAAGACGTAACATTAATAAATTGAAATTGAACTTTATTTCCTTTTAGGGCCCAATCAGATATAATAATTATATTATTTTGAAATATTTACTGCATCATAAAGGCTTATAGATGTATAATTCCTGTATGTTTAATCACATGGAAAGATTTAATCACATGGAAAAATTAAATCATGTGAAAAGACTATTTTAACTGCAATGATTTAGTGTTTTTAAATTGAATTACTGTAGACCTAATAAAAGGTAAAGTTTGTATTTGAAACTTCCACTTGTCCAATTGTTTCTAAGTTTGATATCTAATTTGTTAAGACATAAAATGCACTGTGGGTACTGAAGCAATCGTTTCTATATGAAACTTGGGTTCATTGTTTCAGTGTAGCATATTTCCATTTTTGTACTATCTGATCCCAAATTGGGGAGAGTATCTTTGACCTTCAAAGGCACAAAAATACCATGAAAACCATTTTTTTTCTGTACAGAACATTAAGTTATAAATCATCCTAATATTTGTTCTGATACATGTTATATAGTGAACATCTTTTTGGTACTCATACATTATTAATGACAAAGACTTAATTTTGTTAGCTAATACCAGTTTTCTAGTTTTAGCATTTAGACATTTAGACAGCTTCTGATACCTGTGCTCTGCTACGGTGCTTTCTCTCTTCTCTCTCTCTTTCTCTTTCTCTTCCTTCCCTTCCATTCTCCTCTTTCTCTTTCCTTTGCCCCTAAGTTTCTCCTCAGTCTTCTTCCTTTTGGCACGAATCTCTTCCCTCAGACTCATGCCAAAAGCCGCTTTTTCCCTCTCAGCTGGTCCTCCTGGCTTCTCCCCCTTTTGGCGCAAAACCTCCTCTCTTTCCTTCTCTTGCTTTCCCTCTTCAGTTTCCCCTCCGTCCTCTCTCTCTCTCCAATCCCTCCCTCAGACTCCTTTTCCCTTTATCCTCTTTCTTGGTGCCAAAACTCCCTCTCTCCACGTCTCAGCTGGTCTTCGCTTCTCATTTTTCATACCCGGGTGCACATGCAGATTGGCTCAGCTGTCTAGTGGTGGTCACACCCCTTCTGCCAGCCCACGCACCCCGCCAGCCAGCTGATGGACTGTGGTTGCCCGGCCAATTGTCTGGCATCTTCCCTGGGTTAGTCACCCTGCTGGCCAGCTGATTGACGAGGTGCCCAATCCTCCGGCGGCTCTTCCAAACAATCCTTCTCCACCCAGGCTGGGAAATTGGTGAAGCCTTTGTCCTCCATAGAGGCGCTTCGGGGCGAAGGAGGGATTTTCAGAGGCGCTTTCGGGCGAAGAAGGGAAGGTGGCCAGGTCCATTTTCGGAGGCGCTTCGGGGCGAAGGAGATCAGCCGTTATTGGCAGATTTTCAGAGCAATCATCCCCCACCCAGGTTACGAAATGGGCGGACCCTCCTCTTTCCCCACCCATCCTGGCATAGCCCTCCGCTCTCCAGCCCCACACTTACCTGGCCTGCTGCTCCTCGCCCTGCAGTGACTCATGCCACTACTGGCGAAACTGTTCCGATTGTGCTCTAACTGCCTTCCAATCAGGAGAGGCTGCAAAAGCAATTCTCTCAGAAGAGGCTGCAAAACCAATCCTCTCAGGAGTGGCTGCGAAATCAATCACGTGAAAGGAAATAAACAGTATTTTGTCCAATCACAACCTCTGGAATTGAAAAATTGAAATAACTCACGTAAAAATTAATATTTTTAAAAAATGTTTCTTAGTGAGTGCGTAGATGCCAGGACGAACAGATCTACCAAATTTCATGTTTTTAGCTGTTATAGATATTGAGAGCTGGTAATGAGCCAGTCAGTCAATTTTTCGTGTTTATCTTTTATTCTTTTTTATTTATATTTCGATTTATATACCGCCCTCCTCCTGAAGGACCCATACAACCATTTAAAACCACACAATATGCAATTTAAAACAATTTAAAATAAAATTAAACCTATTTGGCTGCAAATCCATTAAAAACTCTAAAATTTTAAAACCCCTGGTGACCCTCTAAAACCCTCAACTATCCCCCACCCCGAAGGAACCAACCCAACTAAAAAGCCTGGGGGTCAGAAAGGGGCGCAACTGGCGGACCAAGCGAACCTAGTAAAAAGCCCCCCTGGTCACAGCCGTCAAGTGATCTTGCAGCGACAGCCATGCGTCTGAGCCTGTTTCTCCCCATCCAGACATGCACAGCTTCCAGACACTGGGACATCACTTCCACGGCATCGTTGGGGTGGCCCGAGGTAGAGATGTACAGCTGTGTGTCATCAGCGTACAGATGGTACTCCACCCCAAAGCCATGGATGATCTCCCCCAGTGGCTTTACATAGATGTTGAACAGGAGAGGAGAGAGGACCGACTCCTGCAGCACCCCACACATTAGGCGCCTCGGGGTCGACCTCTGGCCTCCTGTCAACACCATCTGCAACCGGTTGGAGAGGAAGGAGGAGAATCACCGCAGAACAGTGCCTCCGACACCTAACCCCTCCAACCGGTGCAGCAGAATACCATGGTCGATGGTGTCAAAAGCCGCTGAAAGATCTAACAGGACCAGGATAGAGAAACATCCCCTATCCCAGGCCCTCAGGAGAACATCCACCAATGCAACCAATGCCGTTTCTGTGCTGTAACCAGGTTGGAAGCAGGACTGGAGCGGATCTAGATAGACACTTTCCTCCAGGTGCCGCAGGAACTGATAAGCCACCACACTCTCAACAACCTTCGCCAAAAAGGGAAGGCTGGAGACCGGACGATAATTCACTAAAGCAGCCGGGTCACGGGAAGGCCTCTTGAGCAGAGGAGGCACCACCACCTCTTTCAAGGTGGTAGGCACGAACCCCTCACTCAGAGAAGCCTCTACTATACCCTGGAGCCAGCCTCGTGTCACTTCCCAGGATGCCAGCACCAACCAGGAGGGACAGGGGTCCACTAAACAAGTGGTGGCTTTCATTTGTCTTAGCAACCTGTCCATGTCCTCAGGAGTCACAGGCTCGAACTCACCCCAGAAAACAGACTCAAGACTTGTGCCACCACCACCCCTGGATCATGCCAGTCGGAGTTCAAGCCTCTCCAGATCTGATCAATTTTGTCATGCAGATAACAACTGAAATCCTCAGCACGACTCTCCAAGAGATCCTCCCGCACTTCCAACTGTAGGAGGGAGAGGGTCACCCTAAAAAGGACGGCTGGGCAGTTATCTGCTGACGCAATCATGGAAGGCGAAGTAGTTAGTCTTCGCCTCCCTGATTGCCCCCAGGTAAGTCCTAACATGTGACTTAACCAGAGTTTGATCCGATTCAGAGTGGCTCACCCTCCAACTGCTCTCTAGGCATCTTTTCTGATGTTTCATCTCTCTCAACTCCTTGGAAAACCAAGGAGCTAGGTCGATTCGACGTCTGGTCAGAGGCCGCAAAAACATGACCCAGTCTAAGGCCCCGGCAGCCACCGTATTCCAGGTGGCCACCAGTTCCTCATTCTAGCCATGAGACAAGGCCTCAGGAAGAGGCTCAAGCTCCCTCTGGAACCTCTCTGGTTCCATCACGTGCCTGGGGCGGAACCATTTAACTTGTTCCGCCTCCCTGCGGCGCGGTGCGGCGGATGGAAAGTCCAGTCGAAAAAGAAAATGACCTGACCATGACAAGAGTTCTGTGACTATCTCCCCTAATTACAGATCATCCCCCCACTGCTCCGAGATAAAAATTAAGTCCAGCGTGTTTCCCCCCTCGTGAGCAGGGCCCTGAATTACCTGGGTCAGGCCCATGGCCGTCATGGAAGCCATGAACTCCCAAGCCACTTCAGATGCCGTTTGCCAGGCTTTTTAATTTTATCTGTTAATTATTGATTCATTACTAAAAATGTAGAATGATATTGCTTCCAAAAAAGATTTCTTCAGAACTCAACTGGTAACCGCTCTCTAACTTAAATACATTAATGTTTATTCTGTGTGAGTGGTTAGCCAGCTGGTTGCGGATCTATCTGTGATGGTGGCAAAGATAGGAAGCTTGTGGATCTATCTTTTAAATACTTTTAAAATATTCATGTACTGAATATCATCTAACTTAAAATATTTACTTGACAATATGTGCAATTATATATATGCAATATATTGGTTAAATATGACCCAGATGTTTTAGCAACTTTCATTGGAAAATCTGAATAACTAAGCTGGGGGCAGATCATTGTACAGAATATCTATTTATGTAGTCACTCTCCATTGACATAATGGTTCAAAATAATCAGATCTGTGTCCATAGATACATTTCCAGGGTAAGTAGTGCTCAGGAAAGAAAACCAATTTATGGTAGACATTCTGTAATATTTGTAATGTGTCCCTTAGTTAATTTTCTCAACAAGATACCCATTTTATATTGATAAGATTCCATGCACAAAATTAATATGAGACATGATAGAATTGTGTTGAAAATTATGTTGATGTGAGTGCATATGAACTTGTGCACAATAATGAGTGCAAGGCTGAAGCACATAGCAGAATATTTTTATTCTTTCATATGAAGCAAAAAGTCAAATTCCTTTAATTTGGGGTTAATTTTTCTGGTCCCTTGAGCATTTGGATTTATCTGTTTCTATTACAGATTGTGCTGAGGCAATTGGTTTGTAAAATTATGTATGTTTATCTTTTAAATTGTGTTTTTAATGGAATTGGCATTCTTGGTTGAAGGGTGACCTGAGCATCTATTTATATATCAGAATCAGGGAGCCCTTTAACCTTCAGGCTTCATCTAATTTTTTCTAAAGTGTTGCAAAACTCAGTTATATGTAGAATAGAGATGTCAGGAGTTGATGCAGTGACTAAGAAACACAAAAGTTTGCATCAATGAAGAAGAGTGGATTGTTAAAGTCACATTGGAAGAAGGATGTCAGCTGATCACAAAACCTGACCATAAATGTGATCTTCTATTATTGGAAGCCCCCTCTCAAGGAGAGTTACTAACAGTCAGCTCATTACTCTCATTTCTTCACCTAATTGTGTCAAGTGAAGCTTGACTTGAGACCAGAATGTTATCCAGTGTATTAGCTTCCTGCTTTTAATGCCTGTATAACATGTATTCTACCTCTGCAGCACTTCATTAACTTTTACTTCCTTATTGATCTATAAAATATGGTGTCTTGTGTTTAGTTGTAAACCTTTAATGTACAATTTCAGGGACCAGGCATTTCTGACTTTGTAGAGAAAGACTCTATGGCTGTATTAGCAAGAGGCACACATATGGAAAAGGGTTAATAAGATTTATATATTTATGTTCTGAAGAGCATAACTTCCTGATTACAGCATTTACTAGAACAATAAAGGAACTTTGATCTCAATCTATTTCCCATTCTTTTAATTTGCTATACTGAGACACATAATTTTACTATATATGCTGACTCTGTAAACCGCTTAGAGGGGGATGTAAAGCACTGTGAAGTGGTATTTAAGTCTAAGTGCTATTGCTATTGCTATATCCCAAACTAAATTCTTCTGATCAGGGAGCCAATTGCATATATGAAGCATTTCTCAACTTTGACAATTGTGACTTGTTGAGAATGTTTTAGTGGGAAGAATGGAATGAGATGGAAAATAGCAATAACATGTTAT
Organism: Pareas carinatus; assembly: GCA_032468095.1. Taxonomy (NCBI): domain Eukaryota; kingdom Metazoa; phylum Chordata; class Lepidosauria; order Squamata; family Pareidae; genus Pareas; species Pareas carinatus. The sequence goes on along the minus strand of JANHFO010005796.1, from coordinate 9,608 downwards.
TGAAATGAAAAATATTTATTTACTTCTGAAATGGCTGGTATGCTAACCATGTCCATTGACTTAGTGAAGCAAACAAGTAAAATACAGAATAAAATAAAACCATAATAAAATCAAATATCAACCTGCCAAAACAGCCCAGGTTCACTATCTTCCATCAAAGGCCCTTTCACATCAGAAGATCTAATTCCCCCCCCACACACACACACACACTGCAATTTGCTATGGTTGGGCAATGTTGCCTTCTTGGAAAAAGTGTGTGTGTGTGTTTGAAAGGTTCATTAATAGTTTCCAGAACACTTGATTTCATTCCCACATTCTTAACTAACAGAAAACAAAGTCCCCCAAATCTAGATTGCAGCAAAGAACTTTGCTGCCTTCTAGTGGTTAGCTGGATTTTTGCAGCCTAGATCTGGTAGTGACATCTTTCTCCTTTATGTACTTTCCCCTAAGATTTAATGGGAATGTTGCTCTAAGTGTTCAATAATAACTAAATTATTGTCAGGGATTTGCTCTACAATGTTCTGAAACAGGGCATTTTCATAAAAAGGAAGTTATATCCTGAAGGAATCAGGTCCAGTGATTTGGATGATCAAAAGATGTCTGATCCTCTTCAGGGCATTTATTCAATAAGTACAGGGCATTTATTCAATAAGTACAGGGCATTTATTCAATAAGTACAGGGCATTTATTCAATAAGTACAGGTTTCACAGCAAAAGGCAGAAAGTAGCAACAGTGTTTCTATTGGCTGAGGCTTATGTCATCTTTCCTCTCTAAGATCCATCCCCCAACCCCCCTAAAAGAGACCTTCTTAGATCATATCAACCAAGAGGCAGAGTTCTGAACACATCTTGATGGTAAACAAGAAGAAGGTCATCTGAGCCAAAACAATGAGAGAATGTTTTGAGAACCAAAAAGTTACCACAGATAACTGTAGAAGCATTGCCATGACAACCCACTAACGCAATTTGCTGCTATCAGTAAACTCTGCATGACTCTTCTTCCAGCCCAGTCACCTGGATAGCCTAAAGTTCTACAATATTCTAGGTCTGATATGCCTCCCTGTTCCTTTACAGAAGAGCCAAGAAAAGCATGTATATTTGGAAAGCCAGATGATCTGCTTACCCAGGCTTTTGGCCCATTCTATACTGCTGCCATTTCTAATTCATTTTGTTATAGATAACTTGGGTTACAAAGCTAGTAAGCTGTCTTATTATTTTAAAGATATGATGTATCCAAAGGTTTTTAGAGTAATTTTAAAAAAATCATTGTGCAAAGTTTTAATTATACATTGTACTTTATTTTAAGTAAATTGTCTTCCTAACATGAGATCATTTATATTAGGAAAACTATGGAATAAAAATGTATAAATAATGCTTTTAAATGTGACCACTGAGTCAGTCATTGTTTGTTAGTGTGTGTGTGTGTGTGTGTGTACACTCATATATGTATATGCATATGTGACTGTGTGCATTATGGCAGGGGTCCCCAGCCCCTAGTCAATGGACCAGCATTGAGCCACAGCATGCCAGGAACTGGACCACCCAAACAAGCAAAGCCTCATCCATGGAATGCAGGCAGTATGCAAAATCATACCCACTCCAGTCTGTGGAAAAACCTCTCTCCAAGGAACCGGTCCCTGGTGTCCAAAAGGTTGGAGACGCTGTACTATAGGATTTATTATGCAATACTTTGGCTAAAAATCTTGTAATATCATTCTCAAATTATTTACAGAGTAGTATACAAAAAGTTGTCATTGAAATGCATAAGACAAGCTTTTAAGACTAGAAAAGCAAAGAATAGAAATACAGATAATCCAAGGTTCTAGTTTGAGCAGCAAACATAAATGGAAATGTGATAAATATAAATGACTAGATATCCATTTATTCTTATTTTTATTTATTTATTTATTTATTTTAGTCAAGCATATAGAACATCAACAATAGTAAAGGGTAAAAAACAAAACAA
>JANHFO010005794.1:295736-308740 GCA_032468095.1 Pareas carinatus | reverse complement strand
ACCTCACTTTGCAAGACAGTAAACAGGGGTCTAAATTACAGAAGAATTCACATCTCACGCTCAAGGTCTCCACTTATCTGCAATGGCAGTTAGCATTCAGAACACCCGTTACTAGAAATTTGAATTTTCTTCACAACAAGATCACTACTTTGCTTTCAAGCGAACAAGTTTTAAGGATCCTGCTGACATGTCTATATATAGCTTTGATTTAACCATCAACCAGCACCTTTTTCAAAGCTTTGATTGATTTTGCCAGTCGCATGATATTTACATCTGCATTGTTTGCTGCTGTGCATGATTTCTGGTGTGATCTCGGAGTGGAAATAAAAGAAATAAAAGCTGCATGCAAGAAATAACTTCACATGTCATTATTGGGAACCTGATAGCAGGACACGAATGCTTTCATTTGGATTGGGCACTAAACTTGGTTGGGTGCACTGGCCTTAATTGTTTTCCTAATTCTATGATTCCAAGATCTATGTGATATTTGAGAGAGAGAGAGAGAAGGAGAGGGAGAGGGAGAGAGGGGGGGGGGAAGAGAGAGAGAGAGAGAGAGAGAGAGAGAGAGAGAGAGAGAGAGAGAAATATGAAGTCCACAAATAGGCCTTGGTGTCACACACCTACTTCACAACCTCATTTAATGAAGCCCACAAAACCAGACATTCATGGTCAGGTTCTATAAATACCACTAAAACTCCAACGTCAAGTATCCATAAGCAGTGTACGTAAATGTCTCCTAACGAGAAGCCGTCCTGAGGTTCAACGGGTGAAGTGTTTTGTTGCCAAGTGTAAAGACAAGTCTAGGCCTGACCAAGCTCCCCTCGACCATCAGCTCCTGGAGGGCTGCCAAGATGAATGGAAAATGCTCCCTCAACTAATCGAGGTATCCAATGCTCTTTCCTGCCAACGGGATGGCAGCCTTCCCTAGGACGAACGTGGTTTGGAAAAGGCTTTCTAAGGTCTTGCACAAAAAAAAAGTCACCAAGCCAGCAGGAACCAAAAACACCATTCTGTTGACATTGCGTGAATAAATTTGATAAGCTGGGGGTTTTGCTCCTATTGGCCACGAACCGAATAGGAAACACTTGGGTTTGAGTGGAAATAAGACCCATTGACGTGAGCGGAGAACTGAAGAGACTACCTGTGTGGTTGCGGGTCTACATTTCACTGTAATTGGCCAAGACCAGATGGCTCCACAAATCCATTTAAGAACTGGCTGCTAGCTTTGGACTGTGATCTCCTTCAGAGGACTTCACGGAGTCCAGAGCATCTTTCATGAATGGCATTCAAGCTCTACTGCTCCATTTCATTGCTTTTCATTTCCTTGCCTCATTGTCACCGAGAATCCGTCTCCCAAATTGTTTGTCTTATAGCTGAAATTCCCTAATCACAGCGTAACAAATGAGAGCTTGCTCATTTCCATCCTATTGTTGTAGGGTCTCATAAGGGAACCATCTAGCTATCAGTGACAGGTGTCAACATTGCTGAAAACAACACCAACTGCCCCTCTAACAGAAAACGTCACAAAATAACGCACTTGGAAGCAACCTTGGGGGTCTTCTAGTCTAACCCTACATCTCTTCTTAAAAACCTCCAGTGATGAAGCACCCGCAACGTCTGGAGGCAAGTTGTTCCACTGATTAATTGTTCTCACCATTAGGAAATTTCTCCTTAGTTCTCGGTTGATTCTCCATGATTAGTTTCCATCCATTGCCTCTTCTCCTGCTTTCAAGTGCTTTGGAGAACAGGTTGACCCCCTCTTCTTTGTGGCAACCCCTTAGATATTGGAACAGGGCCATCATGTCGCTCCCAGTCCTTCTTTTCATTAGCCTAGATCTACTCAATTCCTGCAACCGTTCTTCACATGTTTTAGCCTCCAGTCCCTTAATCATCTTTGCCGCTGTTTCCTGCACTCTTTCCAGAGTCTCAACATCTCTTTCATAATATGGTGACCAAACCTGAATGTAGTATTCTAAGTGTGATCTTGTTAAGGCTTTATAAACAGTGCTAATATTTCAGGTGATCTTGATTCCATTCCTCCGTTAATGCAGCCTAGGATTGCATTGGCCTTTTTTTAGCTGGGGAAACCCAGACAGGATTGGATCGCAAAGACCACAGCGTAGCACAGAAAGACACACATTCCCATTTGTGTAGACAGAAGACAGCCACACCCTCCCAATGGGACAGGCACTCACCAAACCAAGAAAATATTTTCAAGACGAAAGGGATGACATGACCCATCAGCGAGGCAAGTGTGATTAATGTATGTGCTTCTCTCTTCTCGTTTATATATAAAAAAAACTGCCATGGTTTGTTAGATCCATTTGCAAAAGAGACTAGACTTCAAGCCTAGAATTCCAATTCCACCCGCATGGATCCATCAATAAATACAATTTTACGTCGCAGAAAGCTTTACTAAGCATGCTTTCTTTAGCAAAATCCTGGCAAGATCTCTTTTTAAAAAAACAAACAAACAAACCTCTGAACTAGTTCAATTAAAACCTCTTAATAGATTTTTTCCCTCTGTAGCAATAAAAAAGGAAATGAACCGATGGATTCCTACACAAGGGTTTAGAACCCTGCCAAGGCACCCTTAGATCAGATCATAATTAGCTTTAAATAGAGCTAAACAAGCAGAGAGCTAAGGTTCTAAGTCAGAGGTCTCCAACCTTGGTCCCTTTAAGGCCTGTGGACTTCAACTCCCAGAATTCCTCAGCCAGTATAAATTTTGGTGGTCCGCAGGAAAATCTGGAGATTATTTGATTTTTTTTGTATAGATGTACAGTTTGTGTGTGTGTGTGTGTGTGCCTCTCTGTATCTTTCTCTGTGTGTGTGTGTGTGTGTGTGTGTGTGTGTGTGTCTCTCATTCTGTGAGTATGCGTGTCTGTCTGTCTCTCTCTCCCTCTCTGTCTCCCATTCTTTCTCTCTCTCTCAAGCAGGAACAAATATCACACTAAAATGTGTAATATTTTTAAAAGTTTCAATTTTTTTCTAATCATTAAACTAACTTTAATAATTTTGCTACAATTAAACAATCTTTAATGATTTTGTTATGATTAAATAAGCATTTATGATTGTGTTATAAGTAAATAAGCTTTTTACTTTTTGCTATATTAAATAGGTGCCTTTTATATTAATAAAATGGAAGATCTCTGATCATTATTTTACAAATGTATGTATCTTTCTTTAAAAAATTCATGTTAGTGGTCCGTGGGATTTAAAATTATGAATTTGGTGGTCCCCGAGGTCCAAAAGGTTGGCGACCACTGCTACAAAGTGTGAGGAGCAGAAAAGACCAATTTTTACTCACTCAATGTTTCAGCGGCTGTTTTACTTGCTTCACCATAGGGTTTCGAAAGTCAATTTCTTCTAGTGATAACATAATATTTCAATCTTGCCGTCGTATCTATTTCCAGCTTCTTTCTACTGATTCATCAATGATTACAATCATTTGTACACCACCTCTTTATCTAACTTTAGGCAGCTTACATTATTAAAAAAAAGAACTAACCGCAGGTTCTTTATTCAACATATAAACACAAAGCCTTCCTTCATTCTTCAGTTTAATTAACTAAGGCTTCTTTCATAGGGAGAAAGTCCTACAATTACTCTTTCAAATGCAAAGAGCATGATCCTGATTGTAAAAAAAAAGGGGGGAAGACTGATCTCAGACACCCATACTACAGTATAACCTAATTCCATCCAGATGGAAAGGACTAAAAAGGTTCCTGAAAAGATGGAGGGAAATTTAGAACATGGGTGAGCCACTTGGTTCTTTCCTTCATTGTGAGGTTCTCTTTATGGATATGCCGGTTGTCTGAATCAAGTCATTTAGGATTTATTCAGCCAACAATGGCTTCCAGTGATAAATGAGCCAAGTGTTTATATGAATGGAATATCTGGGTCCATACATAGATGTCTGGTAGAAGCTAGGATGACATTATGTGTATCAAGACATCACTGTGTAAATGATGCAGATTTTATAATTCCCATCATGATGCCATGACACAGATGTCCAAAGCACCAAACGGCAAGGCAAGAAACAATGGATGAAAACTAACCAAGGAGAGGAGCAACCTAGAATTAAGGAGAAATTTCCTGACAGTGAGAACGTGGAACAGCTTGTCTTCAGGAGATGTAGGTGATCCATCACTGGAGGCTTTCAAAAAGAGACTGGACAGCCATGTGTCTGGTATGACACAGGGTCTCCTGCTTGATCAAGGGGTTGGACTAGAAGATCTCCAAGGTCCTTCCCAACTCTGTTATTCTATGTTCTAGATGTCATCTCACCTTCGTTGCTATGCCGGAACATTTTCATATATACACATACATGCCAGCAAAGCATCTAAGCACCAAGTTCTTTTCTGAAAGATATGGCACCAAGAAAACTGAGCTACATAAGAAAAGGAGAGGGGGAGAACTGCAGAAATTAATTCTTGGTTCTAGCATTATTGTGAGCATTTTTAATTCTGGAGAGGGGGGGTAATAGCTTCTGACTGATAACAAAGGAATCTTTCAGTGTGTGCAGAAAAGAGCAGCAAAGATGATAAGGGATCTGGAGACTAAACCTACGATGAAAGGCTAAGAGAACTAAGTATGTGCAGCCTAATGAAGAGAAAGATTAGAGAAGACATGATAGATAGCATCTTCAAATCCTTGAAGGGCCATTGCAGGAAAGAAGGGATCAATTTATTCTACAAAGCACATGAGGACAGGACAAGGAGCAATGAGCGGAGGCTTCCTCAAAGAGAGATCCAATCTGGAATAAAGGAGAAACTTCCTGATACTGAGAACAATTAACCAATGGAACAGTTTCTCCTGGCATGGGGCCAGAGTATCTGCAGGAACGCCTACTACCAGCCAATATCTCCCACAGGCCGGTTCGCTCGCACAGAGAGGGCCTCCTCAGGGTGCCGTCGGCCAAACAATGTCGGCTGGCGACCCTCAGGGGGAGGGCCTTCTCTGTGGCAGCTCCCACCCTCTGGAACGACCTCCCCCCGGAAATACGGACCATCACGGATCTCCTGGTCTTCCATCGGGCCCTTAAGACCTTACTATCTACCCAAGCCGGGTTGTCCTGACCCCTCTCTGATTTCAATTTGGTTTTAAATTTTTAATGGTAATTTTAATTTGTAATCCAGCCAGTTTATTTAATATTTTTAAAGGGTTTTTATTAATTGTTATGTTTGTGTTTTATTATGGCTGTACACCGTCCTGAGTCCTTCGGGAGGAGGGCAGTATGAAAATTAAAATAATAAATAAATGAATACATCTGTCTCCAAATCCACACACCTTAGTTTTTGACTACTCACTCATGCACTGCGGCCTATTCAGAGTCTTACTTCAATTCACAATGTGCTTGATTCGGATTAAAAAATTAACTTGGACTCCTCCCAATTTTTCCTGAAAATGCTGTTATCCGTATTGGAAAATTATGACCAAAATATTTTCCAGTTTAGTTTGCGCCCAGCATTATTCCATTCAATCAGGGGACGCTCACAAATCACTCAGTGCAGCTAAGGGTAGAGAAACATACACAACAGTCAACAAATAAGTCGGAAAATTTCCATTATCTATATCTATCAATATCAAAAGACACAAAACGGTATCTGGAAAAAAATACTTTGGATAAGTAATAAAGATTGACCCAAAGACTATGACTATTCAGCTGCTTTAAACGTTTTATACTGATAAAAGGATTGAGACAAAGAAGGAAAGTAGGAAGTCAGATGATTCGACGTTATTCGACAATCTCAAACTTATTCTGGTTACAGAGATGAATAAGTATCTTGACTATGGACTGCCTTTTTGGGAGAAATGCCATATCTGAGTTAAAACTGTCCATCACAGTTGTTACTTTTCTTCCTGCATTTCTTTGCTGCCTTCTAGTGGCAATTCACCCCAGATATTACCACCACAAATAGGCATTGGTATGTAAGCAAGAATAAGCAAGAATATTATTAGGAATGTAAGCAAGAATAAGCAAGAATATTATTAGGAATGAAACTCCTCAGAAGACAATGCTTTAGAGCCGAACGATGAAGTTAAAATAATTATCTTGTGATTGGTTATTCGGGAGCTCTAACGGTTTCAAGGAATCAGTACAGGTGATTGAGCGGTAAAAAAAAAAAAGCATATTCCTAGATAGGTCCTTCTTTCCGAGCTATTTTTTTATTGTTTCACTGCTACACAATTATTTGCAGTCCTTCTGTACAAGTGAGTAGAATCCCGCTGCTTACTTATTGGTGTGAATGCTAAAGATTTCTTTCAGTGCAGTCTGTTGCCGGTTGCAGTCAAATGTTCCTGCTATCGTGTTGTCATTCACACAAAATTGAGCAGTTGGCTGTGGAGCCCTAACACTTCAACAGACAGTGTTTGTCAAAGATGGGCACCATTCCTAACTTCACTAAGCATTCTGCTTCCCTGAGGATTTCAGCCAAGATGAGCAGCTGGTATATTTATTTCTCACAAATCCCAAACTAAGAAATCAGAACTTACAATGTATTTTAATCAAGAATCCTACTGGTTTCTTGATATAAATAAATATCACCAACCAGGCCTGTGGTTGGTTTTTTTTTAAAGAACCCAATGAGAATACAGACTGAGAATCTCAAAATAGGAAAAAGTCAATATTGGCAAAGTTTTGTTTCGAGGGCTAAAAAATGTTTCCATCTGGCTATGTTTTGTATCATCAGTGAGGTTTTAATCCCCTCAAACAAGAATTCATATTCTCCACTTTGTTCTACCAATAGTCTTATTGCAATTTGGTATGGGGAAAAAACCACATTAAAATATATTTCAGTAGCATGTAAAGTATGGGTCTGAATTTCAATCCATTTGCTTTTTTAAAGAAATGCCTGCTAGATATTTAGATTGCAGCTTTCTAGAATGCTTAATTTTCTTAACATTATAACTGCCCTCTAGATAGGTGAAAATGTTAAATGGAAATATCCTTGATTATGCTATTCATTCTTCTAGCGATTGTAGCCTATATTTTGTTTGAACTTGTACCAGCCTTCCAATAGTACATGGATACAAATAGTCTTCACTTAAACAATTGGGAATGCAAACTCTGTTGCCAAACAACATTGTCATATGCTGAAAAAGCCACGTGAGTATTGGCAGTTCTGGCAATCCTGGGCGCTATCCTTAAGCAAGGATCATGAAGGTCATTAGCCGAAGACTCCATGTGACCACAACTTCCAATTTCCCTCCAGCTTCCCCATTGACTTTGCTTGTGGGAAGCCAGCGGTGAGGGTTGCAAACCATGATCATGTAATCATGGGCATGGTCCAATGGCTATAAGTATGAGATCCAGTCGTAACTATCATTCATTCATTGCTATCTTAAGTTACAATGATTGCTAAACAGGTTAATGATTAAATGAGGTTCAACTGTATAGGCACGACACAAATAAAGCAACATATTTCTGTGTTGGCTTCTTGAGAAGTGTTTTGCTTGGATATTGAAGATTAGATTGTCATTGTATTTAAAAGTCACTGATGGCATTGCCACTTGAATTGGTAATATGGGATGTCTCAGTTCTGTTAAGCTTACAAAATGTAGTGGCCATAAGATGAGTCCAATTTGAAAACATTTTTTTCTTTCACCTAGAATTAAGTATATTAGATCAGAAACTATAGGAGGAGGAAAGGGGGAGGATGGGGGAGGGGCGATGTGAAGAATGAAGAAGATGAGAAAGACAGGGAGAAGGGGAAGAGGAGGAAGTAGAAGAAGTTTCCATAATATGATCTTGGACATATCTCCTCCATTTTCAAAAAGGGCATCAGGAATTGCTTCGAAGTCCTTAAACTCATTGATAGAAAACTCAAAGGAATTATGGAGTCAACTTCAAGTTATTAAGAATGTACGTGAAAATGCACAGTCAAAAATGAAGAAAGCAAACTGAATATCAGAATGCGCTGTGGAAATTGCCAAGAAGAGAAAGTTAAAGCCAAAAATGTCAGAAAGGATTTAACAGTTTCAGGGCTGTTTAAAAGAGACAAGAAGCAACAGTACAACAACATCTATAAAATGGCAACAGGGATGGAAAAACAAGGAAAGTCTTTCAAAGTTCTCTGAACTCAAGCAGAGGTTTCAACCTCAAATCAATGTGCTAAAGGACGCCAATGGAGGTATAATTACCAATTCAAAGGAGATGAAAGAAAGATGGAAGAAGTATACTAAAACACTATCCAGTAGAGATGTCTACATTGGAGACAGCTTAGAAGATACTGTATTCCCAACTCCTAGAATTAGAAGATGAAGTTAAATCAGCACTCCAATCATTACATAATAGAAAGACTACAGGAATTTGAAACATGTCAAATTGAAACATGTCAAGCAACATCTCTACATGGGGCTCCCCTTGGGACGCATCCAGAAGCTCCAGCTGGTACAAAATGCGGCTGCGCGGGGGGTTATGCGTGCCGGTGGCAGGACCCATGTGGCCCCCCTCCTGCGTGAGCTGCATTATTGGCCAGTGGGTTTCTGGGTGTGTTTCAAGGTGTTTCTGATGACCTTTAAAGCGGTTATTTACAGGACCACATTCTGCCAGCCAATACCTCCCACCGACTGGTTCGCTCCCACAGAGAGGGCCTCCTCAAACAATGCTGGCTGGCGACCCCCAGGGGGAGGGCCTTCTCTGTGGCGGCTCCCACCCTCTGGAACGACCTTCCCCCGGAGATTCGTACTATCGTAGACCTCCGTGCTTTCCGCCGTGCCTTAAAAACCCATCTTTTTATCCAGGCCGGTTTGGCCTAATTCACTTCCTTGCCAAAATCTGCTATTAATTTTTAAAAAAGAATTAAATTTTAGATTTGGTTTAAATCGGTTCTATATTGCATTTTTTTAAATTTCAGCCGTCGAATTTATATTGTTTTTAATTCTTTCTTAAGTTTGTTGTATGTCTTACGTGTTTTTTAAATGGCTGTACACCACCCTGAGTCCCATCGGGGAGAAGGGCGGTATAAAAGTTGAAACAAGAAAATAAATAAATAAGGAAAAATCAGTCAAGGTTCTAACCAAGCTCGCAGCAAATCTGGAGAATGATATAGCGGCCATATTGGAAGAGGTCAATCTAGATTGAAATATCAAAAAAGGAGACTTAACTAAACACACAAACTATTGTGCAATAACCTTAATTACACATGCTAGCAAAATGGTGCTTGAAGTCATCCAGCATAATTAGAGTTCTGCATGGAAAAAGAGATCCGAGATGTTCAAGCTGGCTTCAGCCAAAAACTGAGTCATTATACCCAGTATGTACTGGATAATTGAAAAAGTCAAAGACTATGAAAAAAGGTCAGTATGTGCTTCATCAATTATAGAGAAACCATTGGTTGTGCTGATCAGGTCAAGCTGTGGAACGGTGCTCAGGAAATGGGAATCCCACAACATCGCATTGTCCTCATGATAAATTGATATACAGGTCAGGAAGCCAATGTCAGACAGAAGATGGCGAAATAGACCGGATCCAGGTTGGCACACAAGTGTGACCATGCTTCACACTCTCTCCTTATTTATTCCATTTCTATGCAGAATATATATTAATGGAAGCTGCATTTGAAGGAGAAGAGTGTGGCTTTAAAACTGGAGGAAGAGGCACCAATAGTTTGCAGTAGATGGCTGACATTATCCCGGTAGCTTAAATTGAAAGCATCTGCAAATACTAAAATTCAAAGAAGGCAATCAAAAAATGCGATGACAACTAGCCTTAGAATTCACAGTGGAGATATCCAAGCAGTGGATGGCTTCTGTCTTTTATTATCAGCCAGCCACAGTAAAGGATCAAACAGTCAGCAGAACAGCAAAGTTGGAAATGACCTTGGAGGTCTTTTAGCCGGACACTGAGTGTAAATGCGGGCAGCAAAACACATTTGGCCCTGATAAACTCATGCAACTCATCAGAAAGATTATGCGATTAAATATATTGTAGTCATTAAAAGTTAGTTTCATATTTATCAATATTCCTATGTGATAACACGTAAGAGCTGTAGTGACGCAGTGGTGAGAGTGCAGTACTGCATCCTACTTCTGTTGACAGTCGGCAGCCAGCAAGTTCAGCAGTTCGATTCTCACCGGCTCAAGGTTGACTCAGCCTTCCATCCTTCCGAGGTCGGTCAAGTGAGGACCTAGATGGTTGGGGGCAATTATGCTGATTTCTGTAAACCGCTTAGAGAGGGCTGTAAAGCCCTGTGAAGCGGTATATAAGTCTAACTGCTATTGCTATTGTTAACAGTCATTCTGAAATGATACTAGTGCTCAGTTCAAAGGAGTCTATCATCATCCCTAAACATTTTTTCAGAAAGCAAAACTTTTGAGAAAAAAATTGCTGTCCAATGTTATCCTACTTTGTACACGTTATGCGATGACCCAGCATTCTGGAAAAAGCTGTATTGCGGGGAAAACTAAAAGGAAAGAGAGGAAGAGGACAACCAGTGGCAAGGTTGTTGAGATACTGCAGCTTTGGTTGCCACGGTGTAAAAAAGGTGTCGAGACTTTAGAAAGAGTGCAGAGAATAGATTAGGGGACTGGAGACTAAAACACACAAAGAATGATTGGTAGAATTGGATTTGTCTAGTTTAATGAAAAGAAGAACTAAAAGAAGTGACATGATAGCCGTATTCCAATATCTCAGGGGTTGCTACAAAGAAGAGGAGTTCAACCTATTACTCTCCAAGACACTTGAAGGGAGGACCAGAAGCCATGGATAGAAGCTAATCTGGGAGAGGAGCCACCTCGAACTAAGGAGAAATTTCCTGACAGAACAATTAATCAGAAGTTGTGACTGCTCCATCACTGGAAGATTTTAAGAAGAGATTGGACAACCATTTGTCTGAAATGGTGCAGGGTTTCCTGCCCTGAGTTGGGGGTTGAGTTAGAACAGAGGTTCAAGCTACGGACCCCAAAACATGTTGTTGCTACATGGTGGACCCCATTTCCCCAAGTTCAACTGATTGCTAATTGACCATTCAGGTATATTGCTTTTTCCAAATTTTTCTTGACCTGTCTGCAGACCCCCTGGCAACTCACTACGGACCCCAAGGGGTTCATGGACCACAGTTCGAAAACCTCTGAGCTAGAAGACCCCCAAGGTTTCTTGCAACCCCGGTATTCTGTTAAGGCAGATGGACTCAATTACAAAGATCTGAGATCACCTTTGGGAGACATGAAGGAGCAAATCGGGAATAAATTGTCTTGGAGAAGACTATTTGTGTGTTCATTAGGAGTAGAAAACAACCTGATGGCACATAGTCTATCATTCAAAAATAGAAGCATAGAGAGACTTCCTTTTTTTTAAAAAAAAATCAGGACTCTTGACCTTAACTATTGGAAGTTTGCGACTGTGTCAGTGAATTTTAAATGCAATAAATAAATGATCCAATAGCTCTGGGGAGCAAAAGTCCAGGCCGTCCATGCCCCACACATATACTTTGCAATTAGCATTGGAAAGAGGAAGTGAAAAATCTGTTCAACTGAAGGAAATTAAATTTATGGGGTACCCGAAGCATTCTGAACAACTGAATTCTGCAGTATGAATATTTATCATTGGTTTACTCGAGCCTTATTAAATTAATAATAATATGTAAGCTGAAGTACAGTTCGCTGAAGAAAATTATCACAGGTGGTAAAACAGCATGTTCAGGGGAAGGAAAGAGAATATAAATCTAGGTAGAAAGTGAAGTCTACACAAACATTTTAAATCTTGGAGACTTAATTAATTAATTATGCATTATGTATGCATGTATGTTCTGACTCATTCTGACTCCTGGCGGGTTAGGGCCAAATGAAATACAATAAAACATTGCCCAGAAAAATGAACAAACAACCCAAATGCAGTGTATGACTCACCTTTCCGAAATAGTTCTCCACCTTGGGAGAAATTCAGGCCTTCGTGGCAACCGTGACATCCTTGGATTTGTTCCTGCATGCAATTGGCTCGACTCGTGTGACAGACCCTATTCCAGATCCATTTTTTTTTCTTACTGGGCAGGACAATAAGAACCTAAAAGTATTGAATCAGGTAAGGTGACTATTGTCAGACGGGCTCCAATTCCTTTAGGAAAGAACGATCCTTATTCTATTTTAGTTAGAGAAGGTTCTTTTACCGAGAAGTGGATTACAGTATAGCAAAACAAACTTTGGCAAAACCCCGCGAAAAGATACAGATTTGAAAGCGAGTCCCCCACCCTTCGGCCCGACCCTGGCCAATCAGGAAAGTGTCCGTTGTTTTAGGAGCCAAGACAGAACGGTTGGGGAGAAACAAAACTTCTAGCCACTGTCCTTGAGCGCAGAGGATAACACGTCTCCATTCCAGACACCAGTCTGCATTCCAAGAGAGGCCCATCCCTCCTTCCCAATTACTCTAACCCTACAGCAAACCCCAAGGTCCCCCTCCCAGCACACATCCCTGTCCAAATTCCACCCTCACCCCATTTATGGCAGCGCAGGAACGATGCGAAGCAAGCAAAGGTGACTGCCACCGACAACTATCTTCATTCAGCGCCTTCTCAAAGTGTCCCTGGTATGCTTATCTGCAGGACCGCATTTTACCAATGGATACCTCCCGCCGACCCACACGCTCCCACAGAGAGGGCCGCCTCAGGGTGCCGCCGGTCAGACAATGTCGGCTGGCGACCCCCAGGGGGCGAACCTTCTCTGTGGCAGCGCCCACCCTCTGGAACGACCTCCCCCCTGCAATTCGTACTATCTCTGACCTTCCGACCTTCCGCCGTGCCCTGAAGACCCACTTATTCCATCAGGCGGGTCTGACCTAGCTGTGCCCTTGTCCTCCTGTTTTTTAATTTTGGGGTTTTATTTGGAGTTTTTAAACATTTTTAGTAAATTTTACATCTGACGGAATTCCATCTTCTTAAATTTTCGGCCTGATTTAATGCTTTTAATATCCTTTTATTGTTTTGTATCATAAATGTGTTTTATTTGGCCTGTTAGCCGCCCTGAGTCCTTCGGGAGAAGGGCGGGGTATAAATAAAATTCAATTC
>JANHFO010005794.1:284671-295636 GCA_032468095.1 Pareas carinatus | reverse complement strand
GTATGTTTGTGCTTTTATTTCTGGCTGTACACCGCCCCGAGTCCCTCGGGAGAGGGGCGGTATAGAAATTGGAACAAATTGGAACAATTGGAGATGTGGGCAAAATTGGGCAACCATTTGTCTAGGATGGAATAAATATTCTTGCTTGGGCGGGGTCTTGGACTAGAACAATGGCCTCCAACTTTTTGGGCATCAGGGACCGGTTCCATGGAAAGGGGTTTTCTGCGGATTGGTGGGGGCGTAGTTTTGCATGCTGCCTGCATCTTGTGAATGGGGCATGGCATGTTTGCACGGCATTCCATGGCCCGTGCCAGTTCATGGAGCAGGGGTTGAGGACCCCTGGACTGGAAGACCTCCAAGAATCCTTCCATCCCTATGACTCTATTATTCTATGATATTTTTCCAGAAGAGCAGGAGAAACAGGTCTGACTGACCCCTCAGACTTGTCATTGGTGATCAAAGTCAGGACCATCCTCCTCTGTAGTCCAACATCTCCTTTCTGAAGGCCCTTCTTCCTGATGGTGCAGAGGAAAGTCAGAATGCTGTGTACGCATATTCTCCATGGCTTTGCTCTGTGTAGGACTATTGAACCCAGGGGATCCCAACCCCTGGTCCGTGGACAGGCACCGATCTGCAGCATGCCAGCAACCGGTCCATGCAACCAGGACAAGTTCCATTTGCCAGATACAGGCAGCACGCAAAACCATGCCACCACCGGTCTGCTAAAAAATATTTTTCCATGGAACCGCTCCCTGGTGCCCAAAAGGTTGTGTGGGGGGGTGCACTGATTTAACCCATTGTTTCATAACTGTCGTTCTTCTGGATAATTTGGATGGGAATGAGAACCACCCCTGCTTTCCCGCTGCCAAGACCAGATGTTTGTTTCCCACTGAGATTAAGTATTTAAGAGGAGCATATGTGTTGAAGGGCATTCATAGCATGCTGGAACCACATTTAAGGAGGGGAAAAGGTATGCTTTGTGGCCCAGCCCTAATGTGCAAATTGCCCACAACCAGGGAGGGTTGCATGTCAAATGCATAGTTTCCCTGCTGACATCGCTTTTATATAAACTGTGCAATGTCTCCAGCTTAATGGCACTGGTGATTTTCGCTCACTTATTCCATTCCCCACCCACAGTGGATTTAAATTAAATGAATAGAAATTGCCGGGAAAGATGAGATCCAATTAGAGAGAAAGCAAAGTAAAGATGTCCTGTCCCTGTTGTCAGAGAGGATGTCAAAAGAGAAAACTGAGGTGGGTGGGTGGTGTACATCTGGCAGTGTGGGTATGTGTGTGAGTGTAAGGAAGGAGGAGGGGAAAAGACAAGACATAGGGGAAAAGGGGGAAGATATTAGTACCTAAATTAGTAAGGAAAAGAGAAAGAGGAAAGTGAGAAGGGAAGGAACCAGAAAGAAAATAGAGAGGAAAGGGGGAAGTAGGGGAAGTGTAGGAGAGGGGAAAGAGGGAAGAGTAAGACAAGGAAAAGTAAATAATAAGAGAAAAGGAAAGGAGAAGGATGAAGAGGTAAAGGGACAAGGGAAGGAAAATAGAAAGAAAAGAAGGAAGTAGGGAAAGAACAAGAGAAGGGGAAGAGGAAAGTGAGAAGGGAAGTAGAGAGAAAAAAGGAAGTAGGGAAAGAGTGTGAAAGAGGGAAGAGGAAGGAGAAAAGAAAGGAAGGAAAATGAAGGAATTTTGGTTGTGTGACTACAGAGAGGGACCCGACCATCAGAACTCTGAATCTGGGCTTTAACTCCCCTTTTTTCGCTCATAACTTCTCACAGTCGCTAAGTGACTGGTCATAAACCAAGAACTCCCTGTATCAAAATGTGTTCGACCTCTTCTATTTCATTTCTTCCAAATACTGTTCAGTAGCATCTCTAAACTCCCTTTAGAGTTAAGGATTTTTTTTCAAAAAGCCCCTCAATAAACCTTGTTGAGACGTTGGGTTAGCATCGGACGCAAACACGGCTATTCTCAGCTTATATCCTCAGTTTGATTGTCACATGGAATTCTACCATTCGTGAGTAGGCTAGGTAGAGAAGGTTTCTCAGTTCCCCCGAGGGTAAAGGCCCATGGTGCAGCCTCACTCCTGGACTGAGGCTTCCACTGATGGCGTTGTTCAGAGGCCCAGCTGAAACCTTCAGTAGTCAATTGTTAAGAGCAAAACCAAGCGGACAGATTGTGTGTCTCCGGGAAAGGATATCGGTGTCTAATCTTGGTGAAAACGGAACGCAGGGGTATTCGAGGCCTTGTTGGGCTCAATGCCCTTATGTTCAAGGCTGAATAGGAGAACAATGTTTACATCCCCCCTCCTGATGCCTTTTAGAAGCTGGAAGTTGTGCAGTCGCAAAGCATGAGTGGTTTTCAAAAGGCCACCATTCCTGGCGCTCAGTTACCCGGGTCTTGACTGGCAGGCACTGTTGGTTGTAAATATGCCTCAGTTACAAGCAAGCAAGGAAGAGAAAACGGGAATTCTCCCCCCCCCCTGGCGAGTAGGGATTTCTCAAATTCCTGAAAAGCAGCTGTGTTTATCCAGTTGAGCGAATAAATAATATCACATAAAAAGCTGTAGGTTGCCTTAAGCTTAAAGGCAGGAGGCCAAAGAAAGGGCTGCAGCCATTCTGGAAAGAATAGATTTATTGGAATTGGAGAGGCAGGAACTTTCTTTTGTTTTGTTTATTTATTAAATTTGTGGCACGTCCAACTCCGCTATAAGGGAGCCTACAGGGTTATCACATTAAAGGGTTATTTTCCCCTTATCTTTTTTCAAAAGACTGAAGCCAGATTCACCCTGAGGGCAAATTAGAACTCTGCATGGACATTGCATAGCAAGTAGACGTAAATAGGCTGAAAGATCTTCTGAATCAAAGAAAGATCATCTGATCCAACTTTCTATTGCCCCAGTGAAGAGTGAGATAACTCCTGGATTTCACAAGCAGATTAGATGAGAGAGAGAGAGAGAGAGAGAGAGAGATCAATGGAACTTGCAGCTTCTGAAGGTGGCGCAATCCTGACCTGGGAGAACCTTAGCAATTTTTCTGAAAGCAGAAAGAAGTCTCTCTCCCTCTATGGCAAGGATTTGCAATGTATTCCTGCATGGGATTCCAGAGCTCTATTCCCAAAATTGTGGGTGAGTCTAGGAGAAGAAAACAAAAATTTGCTGACAGCTAGTTTAGAATGAATTCAAATGAAATTCAGCTGAAATGTGCACTCCCCAGGCATCTATTTCATGTTATTTTCTTTTTGCAACACTGCACATCAATTTGGTCAAAAAAGATGGCTGAAGACCATGTGCAAATCTTTCACGGACTACAAGTGGTACACCTTGGATCCAAGGATTGGATCTCATAATCAGAGATCCTAGCAGCAAAGAGCTCCTTGAGGCAGTTTTTCTGAGATCTTCCAAAGAAGATTTTTCCAGGAAGATGTGGAGAAGAATGACATTCGGAGCTGCTGTCATTGCCACCGACCTGTCTAAGTCTTAAGGGACAAAGGAGAACTTTGCTGTATAAAAGGGTAAAATTGGATGGTGGCCAGCCTCTCCATCCATGACTTCTGACCTTCTTTGGAGCTGATTCTCTCTCTCTGTCTTTCTATTGCCAAAACCACATTTATCTATTTCAAAAATTCTCCACGCACACCATAGTATCGTGTCTACAATTAACAGCTATCCAGCTGTAAGAGCCGAGATACACATGGAGAAAATGTTTCTCTATTCACTGGAGAACAATAAATGCTATCCAGGAAGTGGCATAATAAATGTAACAACATTACTGAGCACAGGGATGGGAGTAAACTATTTAAAGTATTATTCAAAAAGACTGGATTCCATATACATTTTTCTATGCATCCAATGAAAAGGTGATCCTCCCACTCTATAAATCTTAGATCCCCAAATATCTGTGTATGTGGAGTTAATCCAATTTGACACCATCGCTTTCAAGAAAACTTGATGCATTTATCATGTTCAATTGCAATGTGGTTTCCTTTTTTCTTTATTCCATATTGTGTGAATTTGGCCACTGTGGTATGTACACCATGTTTTATGGCTTAGTGCAATACGTGAGGATCAGGAAAATGACTTGCTAAAACCATGTCTAAAACCATTTGTGGGTTAGACAAATGGCTCTCCTTGTGCGACAAGCTAATTAACAAATTCAAATAAACCAATAATGCATTATATTTCAAATCCCAGTCTCTGTAAAGCTGAAATGGCAGCCATTCTTGGTTTGGACAACACAGTAAGTTTGCTGTTGCAGTTCAATGTTGCATGGAATGGGGATAAATTGGTGGCATTGGGATTATCTTTAACCATCTGTTTTTCCAATCTCTTCTTTAAAATCTCCAGTGTTAGAGCAACCAGAACATCTGGAGGCAAGTCATTCCAATAATGGAATATATATCATCAACAAAGTAGATACAATATTAAATGATCAATAGTAATAGCATTGGAGCAAATTTGGCTAGCCTTGCAGAAACCAGAGAAGACCTATCACTAAAAGCAGGAGGATATTCTCCCCTTCCATACAATTTGGCTTAAAAGGGGTAATACTGGAGCAGCCCACCAGCACAAATAAAAAGAAGAGTGTGGGAACAAGCATGAAACAGTCTCTGTTTCTACTGGTAAATCAAGGGTCTCCAAACTTCAACTCCCAGAATTCCCCAGCCACCATGGAATTCTGGGAGCTGAAATCCACAACTCTTAAAGTTGCCAAGTTTGGAGACCCGTGTTATAGCCAATGCATTATTCAATCTTTCTTCTGGAGAGCAGATTACTGAGTCTAGCAAGTGTGAAAGCTCTCCTAGGAGATAGACTTCAATCTCATCTAAAGAATAGGAGTAATGGATGAAGAATATTATGAGACTCTCAGTGTCTTCTTGAGATTTTGAGGACAAGGCTCCCCAAATAGTTAAATCCGACATATATGGATCAGAAGCTCTGAGGATGGACATAGCCTTGGAACAAAGCTAATCTCAATCATTTCATGCAAGTCTGCTGATCCCAAGAAGAAACATCAGCCCTAAATTCAATGGATCAATGTCCTCCTTCAGTATTAAGGAGCTTCACCAGGCTGCATGATTTGTTATGCAATCTGGTTTAAGTTCTTCATGCTTATTTTCACTTTAGTACTAGAGAACACAGCCAAAAGAAACACATGCTTACAACTGTAATGAGGATTAGCTTTAAAACACACACATACATTCACATACACGTACAGAGCCCAACAGAAAATTCAGCTGGAGTCAAAAATGCAGAAACTATATGAATATTTGCCAATCGTATTAAACAAGGAAAAAGCGAAGTATGAAGTTTCTGTCAGGAGCAGGAAATGGACTGGTATTTCTTTCTGACAATACCTAAATATACCAATTTCTCACTGTTGTTGTTGTTATTCCTTTTTACCCAAACAAAAAGGAATCGTTCTTTTGTGCCAATCATCTGATGGTCTGGTTCTCCATTATAACAGAGACGTTGCTCTTCAGAAATTCATCAGCCAAGCTTAACATTTACTAGGAACACGCTGGAGGGGGAAAAGGGGGAGTGGGGTGAGGAAAGATGTAGTAATTGAATCCAGAACCTGAACGATTTGAAAAGAAAATGTCTTCAGGAGGTAATTGATGGTTATATGGTCCAACATCCACAAATATTAAAAGAGGAAAAAGGAAGGATGAATAAACGTGGTGTTGGAGAAGAAAACAGGTTAAGTCTTGAGATAATATCTGCGTGTATATGTATTGTATCTCAGCTTCACGTTAAAAAAAAACCAGTGTAATTTTACGGCATGCGTGGTCCTGTTTTCTTTCTCTGATCATCACAATATAAAAAAGACATTGAGATTCTGGTAAGAGTGCAGAGTAGAATGACAAAGATGATTAGGGTGCTGAAGGCTAAAACATATGAAGAACGGTTGCAGGAATGGGGTATTCTAGACTAGTGAAAAGAAGAACCAGGGGTGACAGGATAGCTGTGTTCCAATATTTGAGGCGATGCCACAAAGAAGAGGGAGTCAAGCTATATTCCAAAGCACCAGAAGGCAAGACAAGAAGCGATGGATAAAAACTGAACGAAGAAAAAAGCAACCTAGAACTAAGGAGATATTTCCTGACAGTAAGAATGATCAACCAGTGGAACAGTTTGCCTTCAGAAGTTGTGGGTGCTCCAACATTGGAGTCTTTCAAGAAGAGATTGGATAGCCATTTGTCTGAAATGATATAGGGTCTCCTGCTTGAGCATGGGGGCTGGACTAGAAGACCTCCAAGGTCCCTTCCAACTTTTGTTATTCTGTAATTCTGCAGATTGCTCCAAAGCAGTTTGAAACTGTTCTGCAATTGTTTTCATCCCTGTCAGCCTCGACATTCAGGGAACACATGGAGATGACAATCTACCAGCTAGGCCCTCTCCAGCCACCAACAGGAATATATGGAAAAATATAACTCAGCCAGCGCCCTACAAACATGAGCTAATACGGAAGACAACAAATGTCTCCACCCCTACCCAATACAAAAGGAAAGAAAAATGTGATAATAAATACCCCCCCACAATTCTATTTTGATCCATCTGGGGCGAGTTCATGTGCAGTTGGGATAAAGGAACATTTTCCTGGCTGGTGAAACTGTTGTTTGTTTATGAATCTGTCATTCTGCTTTGTTTGAATGCCCATTGAAAGCTTTGAAGATGGAATGACATAACCTTGTTCCTTAACGTGTGATTCTGTTCCTGGCTTCCTGAAGCCAAGTATTCGAACACCCAGGAAGGGAGACTGAGGCCGTAATCTGCACCTCAATAACTGTCTGGTTTGGCAATGCAACAATTCAAGATAAACATAGACTTCAGAAAATAATCAGAACTGCAGAAAAAATAATTGCTACAAAACTCCTCTCCATTGAAGATCTGTACACTGAACGATCAAAAAAAGAGCAGGGGAAATAATTATGAATCCCTCACACCCTGGATACAATCTGTTGGAACTTCTCCCCTCTGGATGACGCTACAGAGCATTGCAAAACCAAAACAGCCAGACACAAGGACAGTTTCTTCCTTCATGTCATCAACCTACTAAACAGTTGATTCATAGGACAGTGTTAGTGCAAAGGGTGTCCTGACAAGATGAATTGGTTTTTGTCCGCACTTTAGAATAAGACATGATGAATGTTACATACTTTAAGACTAAGAATGTATCTTATAATTATATACTTACTTGATTATGCCTATATATGCCTATATTTGCAAATGATTATGATTATGCATATAAACAAATAATCTTGTTTATAATTATATATTCAAACTGACTATGAATGTATCTTGATTGTATTCTGTTGTGTAGGTATGTAGTTTGAGCACTATGACTTAAGACAAATTCCTTGGGTGTCCTAATACACACGGCAAAAATAAATTATGATTTTGATTCTGAGAGGTGTCGGACCATTATTATTAAAGTGGCAGAGCAGCAGTAGAGTGAGGAGGGATGGTTGGCACTACACACAAATAAGAAGGGGGGGGGACAGATCACCCAATAATTAAGTCAGAAATCCTTTCATCCTTTCAGGAAGTACTCAGTTGGCAACTCTACTGAAGGAGAGGAAAAAGAGACAAGCATGGGGAAATCGGTTTCAGTTGTGGTTGTAAGTGAAGGGCTACTTGTACAATGTCTCCAAGTAAGAAAGGACCTTAACTGGCTCAAAATTACTTTCCTTTTCATGCATGGACAGTAGACGGTCACGGAAGTAACCATCAAAGCAACTTCTATGATCAGCAGAAGGGTAGCATTCTCAGGTCCGTGAAGGCATTTCTACTTGTTACGCATGTTCCTTTCCTTCAGAGCAGAGTTTGGGCATTGCTGGGAAGGCAGTGGAGTGGAGGGACGGTTATTTGGTCTGGTACGCAAGATCATTCTTGTTGCTCCCTCTAAGGACAGCTTGAGATGGTAGGACTCCAATTATTTTTAAAAAATAGATGTAGAAGAAGAGGCAGAGCTTGGAGAGTCTGGGGTCATGATGTTGCCACAAACAATCCAAATCAAGCCTCCCCTCCCCACAAATTCAGTTGACTCTTATTGAGCACTGATTTAGCCAACTGTGTCCTTGGGTATAGGCTTGAGAAATAAATCCATTCCGAACTGCAACTTAAGAGATGATCTTGGTCTTTGGTTCCTGACAGAAAAACTGGATAAGAGTTGGAAGGGACCTTGGAGGTCTTCTAGTTCAATCCCCTGTTCAATTTGATAGACCAAATTGCAATAGTTGTACATTAAAAGTCAACAGAGTTAATCTCTCAAAACTGTTGGGTTTCAAACCAGATGAGCTTCCAAGAGACCGAAGGGTGACTGTATTGGCAGAGCGCACAGGGGTATTCAGAGAGGGCACCCACACTGTCTCCCCGGCGACGTTTCCAATGAGCCTTCCCCTTCCTCTGTCATCACCCCTTTATCAAATGTTAGACTGTAATTTCTCAAGGCAGAGGCCACTTAACAGCAACTGTAACATGATAGTTCAATTTCACTCCCTTTCCCAGATAAAGAGCATGATAAATAAAAGTGATGACATCAGGGAGCAAGCGACAATATTCGCTGGGTACCATTTGGCTATCTACCTGGAGAAGAATTTCATATGACTGTGATCATGGCTTAGGAAAGTGATAAAATGTTTAACCCAATCATTGCACTTAACAATGAACTTAAGGGCCAACATCAGTGAACTGCTGGATAGTATTGCTTGGTCTGTTGTGTGGATGTTTGAGTGTTTTTAGGGAGAGGGGAATTTGGCAGGTGGGGTGTGTTTGGGGATTGTTGTGTGTGTGTGTGTTGGGTCTGGTCTCTGGGTGTTATGTGAATTTCGTTGTATGTGTACACTGTGTATTCTCATACAATGACAATAAAGTTATTCTACTCAAAATTTAGAAAATAACATGTAAGAGTCAAGAATTTGTTGCTCTCCCTGGTCATGGCAATTTTTCCATGAATTACTTACATTGCAAAGTTTGAACCTATTGGGGTGCGTATGGCCAGTGAATTTTACCCCATGTTAACAATCTTTCTTGCCACGTTTGTTCAGTGAATTCCTGCAGTGGTTACGTTAGTTACATGGTTGCTAAGAGAATCCGGCTTCCCCATTGACTTTGCTTGTCAGAAGGTCGCAAACGGGGACACTGTGACCATCAACAATTGAAGTCAGTTGTCAATCACTCATGCAGGAAACTCCTCAATTGCCTATTGGCTGCCTCCTAGAGGCCACACTGTGTATAAGCTCGTTGCGCAGCAGAATTTCATATGTGTTCCTGCTTGCTGTAAGACATACCTGTGCTTTGCTACAATAAACCTGTGTTCTGTGCTTCAACCGGTGTCTTCCATGCCTAAGAAACAAGGATACAACAGACCCCCTTATAAATTAAACACTCTTTGATGTCCTCGGTTACAATAACAGTCTGGTGATAACAACAGATGACATCATCACCAGGAGAACATGCTTGACTAATTTATTTTTGCTTGACTTTATTCATTGTACAAGAAAGAGAACAGAACTGATAGATCTTTCCGAGGCACTTTTGTTGTTGTTGTTGTTGTTGAGAACATGAACTTTTTAATAGGAAAAAAAGGAAGAGTGGATAAATTAAAAGCAGTGGGACACTTTATTCCTCATTAATAAGCAAACAACAAATATTTAAGGCATGAGATCAAGATGAACACCACCACAATAATCAGAAGATCAACCCAGAGGGAGGGTGATCCTCAGGTGAGTCTGAAACCATAGGCCCCTTTGATCAATTAATTATGTCAGCAGAAACCACACTTGTCCCTCGATTGAATTTGTGTTCCCCTCCACTCTTTGTTTGTGTTTGTGCTCTTTTGTAGGACTCAGCTGAATTTGTGGCTAGAGATGATTCATCCCTACCAGCAGACATGAGAAGAAGAAATGTTTGCGTATGCTTTATGCAGATGTAAGAGCTGTAAAGCCATATTGTTTATGTCACAATTATTTCTTCTACATCCTGTTCATTTTATTGTGGCTTATTTGATGGTCAGATATAGGTGTAATTTTTGGGAAGCAGCTTGAAAACTGGAGGAGGTGTAACGTGGTACTGGCAGGGGGCTTAGCCACAGGCAGGAATGTGTATGAAACGGTGGTCTAGAGATGGTTGCATACCTGAGGTGGGTACATTTTGCTCAGAGTTTTAGAGAAGATGTCTCTCCTTTAATTCTGCATCATCACTGGCTCAGTTCACTCAGTTCATGTTCAGACATGGCTTGCTAAGGAAACGCGGCAAGATACACAACATTGTTCCATGCATTTCCAGATGCTTTATTCTAGAGCATAGGTGTCAAACACAAGGTCTGGCCCACAAGGCCTCCCTGGACGTGAGTGGGGTGCTTCCCCAGGGCAGCAGCATGTTCTGGGCAGAGGGGCCAGATGGAGCAATGAGCCAGGAAAGGGTTAATAAGCTCCCTTCACAGTTTCCAAACAGAAGTCCAAACTAGCATAAGCCTTCAGCCAGAGACAGATGCGGGAAGTACTCATGGCAAGGGGGAATGCAGATGAAGGGAAATTGAGATAACCATGTCCAGTCCAAAGTCAGAATATCAGAGTACAGAAAAAACAATGCCAGTCCAAGGTCAGGATACCAAACAGAGAAACCAAAGTCAGAACTGATGTCAGGATGCAGGAACAGAAGTTGAAATTCAACCAGTTGCTGAAACTGAGCAGCTGTTTGATTACTAGCCTTTTATCCCTCTGTTGAGGGTAGGGGTCTCCTGCCACACCCCCAGCAACGCCCAATAGATTGACCAGCTGTTTCTCTCTGGGCTTCCCTGCATAATCTATACCTGGTTTGGGCAAGACAGCTGTGGGGGAAGCTGGTCGAGCCGGGCTTGGTACAGCATGGGAGGAGGGGCCCTCTCCCACTGACTCGTCACCCGAGTCCTCAGCTAGCAACTGAGCCCCTGAAGGGGGCTGACGCATAACACAGTAGTA
>JANHFO010005794.1:251778-265097 GCA_032468095.1 Pareas carinatus | reverse complement strand
CTTCCTTCCTTCCTTCCTTCCTTCCTTCCTTCCTTCCTTCCTTCCTTCCTTCCTTCCTTCCTTCCTTCCTTTTTCCCCTTTCTCTCTTTTTCTTTTTCTTTCTTATAGAGTTGAAAGAAAGCAATATCTACCTCTCCATCCATAGGCATGAAACTGCTTCACGTAATTAATGTAACTTTGATCAGCTTGGAGACCATGCCAGCACTGGTAGGCATGTCGTTCTCCAAGAAGCCATTTGAAGAGGATGCACGCAAAAGCAAAATGGGTGCCTTAAGTCTCTGAAAGTCTTGTTTGCTCCTTCATACCTCCTGATAAACAAGGTAAAAACAAACAAACAAACAAATCATTTTCTGCCTCACTCTGCCTCAGGGGAGAACCCAAAAGAAAATGAAGACTCCAAGCTCACCACTGAGGTATGACTCTGATAGCAACAGCCATCTTAACCGTGTTTCCAGTCCATGCAAAGGACACTTGGAGATGGTCACTTCTCAGGGAGGTTATTGCCACAAAGTATGGGTCATCGCATTTAATTTAAATGCTGACTGGTTACTTGATTTCTTCTAGAAACCTGTCGTCTGGTGCTAACTCAACCACCCAGCTCAGAAAAGGGGAGGCATGTTGAGAATGAGGAAACTGCTTTATAGAAAATAAGGCAGGAGAATTAAATTACAGGGACCACTTCTAATGCATTGTACTCATTCCCAGTCGGTGAAGAGTGACAACATAGCCACAGTGCCTCATCCCACAAAGATTGAGAAATTGGCACGAGGAAAACCTCAGTCATTATCTGTTCAGCCCTGTTGAGAAGTCCCTGTGGATTCCTGATCTGCCTCATCGGTAGCTCAGTCAAGCTATGCAAAATGGTGGCTGGGAGATATGGAACCAGTTGCAAAAGAAACCAAACTATTTTCATTCATTTCATGTGCGTAATGTTTCGTGTGTTATCTAAAACCTGCAAGATTTAAATTACGGAAGCTGAAGTCGAAATGGGGGAATTTCAAAGGTCGCAAATTCTAATGAGTTCCAACACAAAATACATGTGAAAATACAGCGCGCACCAAAGCATTTTGTGGCTAAGGGATTCATAAAATCATGCATGGAGAATGTGGATTCAGAGAGTATGCACCTTACATGGTTAAAGGCCTAAGTACACCTAGTAATTCAGGACCAGAAAATGATTTAATTGTGTTATATACAGAGTTCAAATGTGGCAGAGATTTAAATAGTTTGAAAAAAAGAGACTGGACAAATTAATAGGACTAATCTTGGTGGATCTGCCATCCCTTGAATCACAGCTGCAAAGAAGTAACAACAGAGTAGGGCTATTGCTTCTGGTTGAGCGGCACAATCTTGTTCAACACAGTGGTGAACATGAGCAACGTTTAACTTGATCCAGTGAGTAACTTTAATGTTACTATTTCTTAGCTACCTAATTTAGAATCCAATTTTTCTACCCAACATCCTTATTTCTTGCCTTCCACCTATAGTAATTTGTTAGCCACTATTTCTTTCAAAAAATAAACTCTGCAAGTTCCTGAAAAACAGAGATACACTTGTCCTAATAGTCACAACAGGTCCTACCAGAAAATGCCTGTTTTTACCATACAGGTAGTCCTCAACTAATGACCACAATTGGACCCAAAATTTCTGTGGTTGAGACATTTGTGAAGTGAGTTTTGCCCCATTTTACAACATTTCTTGCCACAGTTGTTAAGTGAAATCACTGAAGCTGTTACGTTAGTAACTCGGTTGTCAAATTGAGTAACTTAAAATGAATTCTTCCTTATGCTATTTAGTGACTCCATTTTGATAGATGTTGTCTCAGATGGCAATGCACCCGAAAGCCGATTGTTTTAAAATTCGTATAGATGATAGTATTTATTTTTAGATCTAAGAGCAAAGCTGTGGAATCTTTCTTTGCGGACAGCTTCCCGTAGGGGTTGACAACAATGTGCGTTGTGTGCCTCATTGAAGGCTCAAGACAAACATTTCGGGAACAAGGTGTTGAGCCAGCCATGTCACCTTTCAAGCATCCCCTTTAATTAGACCAGGAGAAAGACATTTCAAGCGATGTCACTACAGATCCATCCGTTGTGTTAACCTCTGTCACAATGCAGAGCGGGCCAATTCGTAAAAAAACAAAGGAAGTTCTGTTTTAAGTTCATTTGTCACACTGGATGCTTTGGAACAAAGCTCTTGTGGTCTCTTAACGATCAAAAAGAACAAAAGTCAAGACTATAATAGCCATACGTGTGTGGGTGTGGGTGTAGCCACAAATTTATGGCGAGGGGGCAACCAAGCAAAATACAGTCCTTGACATACAACACTTCTTTTAGTGATGGTTCAAAGTTGCAACAGCACCAAAGCGAGTGAGTTATGACGGCTTTTCACTTATGACCGCTGCAGCGGCCTCATGGTCACATGGCCAAAATTCAGACACCTGGCAACTGACTCATACTTATGACTGCTATGTCCGTGTCATGTGATCGGCTTGTGAGACCTTCTGACAGAAGTCAATGGGGAAGTCTGATTCACTTAATAACTGTGTTACTAACCTAATGACTCCAGTGATTCACTTAATGAATGTAGCAAGAGGGTGTAAAATGGAGCAAAATTCACTTAACAAACATCTCACTTAGCAACAGAAATTTTGAGCGCAATTGTGATCCGAAGTCAAGGGCTACCTGCATACTGCAATCAGGTCTCACCTCTTGGAGACTAGGCATGAACACGGAAAAGGACCACTTAATGCTCATTTTTATTCTCTGCCACTTTTGAGCAAGACACGATTAACAGAATAACAACAGATTTGGAAGGGACCTTGTAGATCATCTAATCCAACCCTCTACTCAAGCAGGTGACCCTGTACCATTTTTGACAAGTGGCTGCCTAGTCTCTTCTTGAAAGCTTCCAGTGATGAAGCACCCACAATGTCCGAAGGCAACTTCTGTTTCACTGGTTGATGGTTCTCACTGTCAGGAAATCTCTTCTTACTTCTAGGTTGAATCTCTCTTTGGTCAGTTTCCATCCATTGTTCCTTGTCTGGCCTTCAGGGGCTTTGAGAAATAGGCCGACCCCCTCCTCTTTGTAGCGGACTCTCAAGTATTGGAATGCTGCTATCATGTCGCCCCTGGCTCTTCTCTTCACTAGACTAGCCAGGCCCGGTTCTTGCAGCTGTTCTTCCTATGTTTCAGCCTCCAGCCCCCTAATCATCTTTGTTGCTCTTCTCTGCACTCTTTCTAGGGTCTCAGCATCTTTTTTATTGTGTGGTGACCAAAACTGGATGCGGTATTCTAGGTATGGTTTTACTAAGGTTTTAGAGTGGTATTAGCACCTCACATGATCTTGATTCGGTTCCTCTGTTGATACCAGTCAAGAATCTCCCGTTTAGTTCATTGTCAAGTGTCTACAGGTAGTCTTTGACTTATGACACAATTGAGTTCAAAATTTGTGTTGCTAAGCGAGACAGTTAAGTAAATTTTGCCCCATTTTATAACCTTTCTTGCCACAGTTCTTAAGAGAATCACTGCAGTCGTTAAGTTAGTAACACGGTTGTGAAATTGATCTGCCTTCCCTGTGGACTTTGCTTGTCAGAAAGTTGTCAAAGGTCTAAGTGTGAAAAACGGTCATAAGTCACATTTTTCAGTGCCAATGTAACTTCGAGGGGTCACTAAATGAACTATTGTAAGTTGGCGATTCCCTGTAGTTCATGGAGAAACTCTTTAACTATGCAATTGCTAGGAGTCTAAAATGACTTGATAGCACACAATCAATCGTTAAGTGTATAGGAAAAAGTGCCTGCAAAGGATCAGGAGATTCTGTTAAAATTTATTGTGAGTAAAAATATGTGTGAAGCTATTCAAAATAATTAAGATTTATTCTTTATGAAGAAACTAGCTCTTGAACACAAAAATTTATACCATAGAAAATATATCAATGACAGAATACCGTATGTCTTGCTTAAAAAATTAGCGATAAATGAAATTTGGGGGAAATATAGTGAAGTTGCTATAACTTGATATATTATCAAGTACTGGAAGAATCCATTTGATAGATAAAATGCATCAACCCTCATAGTTGACCAGATCACGAATATTCCTGATATGAATTGGCTGTTTAAAATGTGCTATTATATC
The DNA here is from genome assembly GCA_032468095.1 of Pareas carinatus. Lineage (NCBI taxonomy): Eukaryota > Metazoa > Chordata > Lepidosauria > Squamata > Pareidae > Pareas > Pareas carinatus. The sequence continues at coordinate 260,961 of JANHFO010005794.1, read as the reverse complement.
CAGAGATATAATATGGACAATAGTAGTCATTGCAGGGCATTTCACTGACACAATAAGTATGAGAAACACAACATTTAAAGATCCACACAGAACCAGATAAATAACCCCATTGTGCTAGACTGAACTGTTTTCTCCGTTTGAGGCTTGATTCTGGATGACCTGCAACACAAACTCACCTAAACAACCCTGCTCCCTCACTGAAGATAAAATTCTAATACTGTAATTTTTCCACTTCTGCATTCTAAAAAAAACAACCCAAAAACGCTATTGCAAATATTTATTACTGTCAATTTAACTTTAAGAAGCTGAACTGAAAATTCTTTTTTATAAACTAAATATTTGCATTATAAGTTTTGTATGGTGCAAATCAGTGTTTCCAAAGAATTGTTAACACAGCATTCCCATCTTTGTAAGAAAGACTATGTAAAGGTTAAGATGTTGACAGTTGATTGATCATATGACGTTAACTCAGCCACAGAAATTGTTTAATTTGTGCCAATTGCGTATCTCAGTCTAATCCACACGGAGGTGTATTGTTGCAGGAAGAAACTGGAGGAGGGAGGGGTTATAGCATTTGGCCTCTTTAAGGAAAAATGGATTATAAACCTACTGTAAATTAAGTCATTGTCTTGTGCACCTTTGGTTTCTGTGATTCTTGGCACCTATCTCCCTCCATGCTGTTTTGTGATTATTGTCTGTGGACAAAAAACCAAAGTGGTCTGAGGAAAAAGTCTCCAACCTTCGTCCCTTTAAGGCTTGTGGACTTCAACTCCCAGAATTCCCCAGCGAGACTTACTGGCTGGGAAATAAGTCCAGAAGTCTTAAAGGGACCAAGGTTGGAGACCTCTGGCTGAATTGTGAAGCTGGCAACCACTGCTGAGGGGTCAATTAAAATGATAGATGATGGGTTGATTATCCTACATAGTTTCTGAGACAGGCTATGTTCCAGAGCAGTAGAATAAATACAGCTCTAACAACATAAGAATGTACCCTAAGAAAGTATTGCTTAGTACTTTTTTCTTGCCTGCAAGGGATTTCAATCTAGGGAAGAGCAGGGAAATAGCCAAGAGAGAGAACAGAATTCCAGAACCTTCTCTGTGTATATTGGGGTGAAAAAAGGATTATAACTGGAAATATGTTTTTCCGTAAGCAATGACTAATCAGGAAAAGAATCTTGTGGTTGTGGTAGACAGCACAGTGTAAACATCTAACGCAATTCACAGCTGCTATAAAATGGCAAAGTAAATGCTGGGGACTATCTGACAATAAACTGATAACAAAGCTGTCAATATTATTAAGTCTTTTGTTAAAAATCAGTGATGTGGTCACATTCTGTCAGCATCACCTGGGAAATACTGTAAAAACAGAAAAAGGGAAACTTGGATGAACAAAAAATGGAAGCAATTATTTTACGGCAAGAGGTGACTTTCTTAACTTAGGAAAAAAGGTCAAACCAGGTGGGACATACTGATATGACAGAAATGGATAAAATTATGCACAGTGTGGAAAAAATACCATCAAAACAGTAAGAAATATATGATACTTTTAAAACATTCCCTAATACAGCACCTAAACAACCTTGATTGATCTTGAAAAGTTGAGTCCTGTTAGTTCAGGCTTGAATTTTTATGCTATTTCTATTTTTATAGCATTTTATTTTTATACTATTTCTACAGATCACCAGGAAGGCTCAGAACTAACTAGGCTTAGATGTTTTGGGGAAAAGTAATTCCCCAAATTAACAAGCAAAAACCAGTTCTCCGCTATTGCCAAGAAAACCTCATGACTGTCCCCATATTCCTGACCAAGAATTGAGTTCAATCTGTGTCTTTTGAAAATGATGATTAATATTATAAGACCATTATATATTCAGACTTGGGTATTGCAAACAAACTCAAGAAAAAATTAACCTTAAAATACTGGAATATTTGTTATAGGATGCTTGATACCAAATTCAAGTCTTCTGATGCTGACTGATCATCTTTGCTTTAAGGACTCTAAGCTCCCTAGAAGTTGAACAAAGTTTCTGTATCTGCAACCAACAGTTTAATTAAGCCAAAAAGCAGGAAAGTACCTATGTCTCATTATAAAACTCATGATCAGAAAACAAACCAATTTCTCTATTACAGAAGTCAAATATATTTATGAGAGGAAATGTGCTATCACTTGGGTACAATGATCATTAACAGCTTGCAGATCTCCCATTTCTGTAAACAATATGCATTCATTCTGCTGAGAAATGAATACAGGAAACCTTATAGAAACCAGAGTATAATTCATTGCCTAGTATTAGTAAATCACTAGGAATTGTGTAAATATTTTGCTAAGAGACCCAAAAAGGGTTCATTTTGCAAAATAGCTCTGGCTTGTTCTTTTAAAGAAAATAAAAAAAAGTTTTGTTTATTAATTGGATGTTAGCTTAAAGTATCTGTTAGATATTTTTCATTCTAGGAAAATCTAAAATATTAACATGGAAATCCTTTTTTTTTAAAAAAAAAGATCTGGTCTGTAATTTCTCTTTCCTCAATGGAATGTCAGCGTCTTGACTAAATGAAGTTCAGTCTCATTGGCCTTCAATGCCATCATTACCTTTTCCAATATATGGGAAGATACTTCACAGATTTTAAATAGCAACTAAAAGCAACAAAAACACTTTGAAATACAATATACTTTACACAAAGTAATCTTTCACTGAAAGTATCAAATGGTGGCATAAAATATACCAATCACTCTAGGAACCAATTAAAAGCTGAGTATGCTTTCTGCTGTTTGTCATGCAGTTCAGAATTATCCCTTTTACAACATGGATACCGTTTCGTTCATTATTTTATGCTTTTGTTTTTTCAATAAATGCTTGGGACTTTTCTTTTTGTGTGTACTTTTTTTTTAGAAGATTGCAAAATGTTTAGGGTGGATGGGAACAAAAACATACAACATGTCTATTTCAAATATATATAAAATTTATTATATTATTATTTATAATCATACTAATACTTTTCTGCATTCCACTGTAGTGATATAAAAAGCCAACATCATCTTGAGGGGAAAAGAGATATAGAAGAAAACATCCAGTTGAGAACTCATAGGTGTATTTCAGGTATGCCTGACAATGCCTAAGATGTGGAGCTGCAAAATAGGAAAGACAGAAGAACTGCTTAGCTGACAGCAAAGAGACTGAGCAGCTGAGATACCTGGATACTGGGGTTATCTTTCTTTAGACTGTAACCTAAAGCAGGGAATAAATTTTAAAATTAGTCATCTTTTCTGTAGCTTTTTCAGCTGAAGTACGGAGGCAGAGAGTCCCAGACAGGTAGAATGCACAAAGGTAAGAGAGTTGGAAGCAAGAAAAGCAGTATGAAATCTTTTGGAGCTCATTAAGGCTGGGCCAACAGAAAAGTCTCTGATCTGAACCAGCCACCTTCTCTCAGTTTATTCCAATATATCTCTAGCGCAGTTGCTACATCAGAAATGGAGGTTTGCGTGTCTTTTGGGGGGGGCATCTGTGAGGAATTCCAATATGTTTATAGCCTGCTTTAAACTGAAAGCTGAATTGATCCAGGCGCCATCTGAACATGATTCCCTTTTGTACTCAGAGTGTTTGTGGAATTCATGTGCAGGAACCATACAGCACCATGTAGTTCATGAATCTATATCATGGTTTGATGAGCATGTACACCGGAGATAAATTCCTTGTGTGTCCAGACACACTTGGCCAATAAATTCTGATTCTGATAGTGGCAGCCAGAATCTGATATGGTTGTTGTCCAGTCCTTATCAGACAGTGTGATCATAATTGTTGTCCAGTCCCCTTAGGTGACAATGGCATTTTTGCTGCTATAATTACAAAGGACAAGTTTGCTACTGACTCATTTCTCACAGATCATGGATATTTACCTTCTGTACCACAAAGTATCTTGATTTGCACATGGCGATCTTTGAGTGAACGGTGATCACTGTGCTATGGGAACAAAATAAGCTTAATAAAAAACAGTTGTGATGCATTTCTCCAATAATATTTTCTAAAAATATGCAACCATGCATATAGACTGCATATAATCTATAATATTGAAAGAAAGTCCAGTCTGAGGTGTCAGTTTTAAGTATTTTCATAATTAAAGCAATGTCAGCACATTATTTTAATTAGAAAGCTTTTAGTAAATGAAGGATCATGACTTAAATCGAGTAGTTGAACTCATATCTCATACTGGCAATTTAAACAACTAATTTAAATCAATTTATTCCATTTATGCAGTTAGTTGATCAAATTATCAAAACACAAGTGCTTTCCAGATCTTAGGGCATCACAATTTTGATAAGCAATGAAATATCAGCTCCAAAGTAGATGATCATACTTGCTGAATCCATGTTGAATAAATAATAAAATTAAATCATAAATCCAAATAGTAATTTTCTCAAAAGACAGGCACTGAGATGGCATTTCTCAATCTTTACAATACAAAATATTCATGTTTAAAGGATTAATTGGGGGCGGAAGGGAGGAAGAGAGAGAGAGAAAGAGAGAGAGAGAGATGACCAGATTTAAAAGAATTGGTAAATTATTTTAATTCAAAAATGACCCAACAGAAAGCCTTATATTACAAAAGGAAAAACAAAATATATTATGAAATTGCTAACATGGAAAGAGCTGTGTGGAAGACAGAACAGGAGACAAAATAGTATCTTATCATTCCCACAATGTCAGTTGTGACTTGACCTGATCAGACCAGATTCTCTTGGTTCACTGTAGCAACCTGACAATCATCTGATGACACCACAGAGGAAGCTTCCATCTCAAGCCCTACTGGACTGAAACGAACAAAAGCTTGCTGGAGCAGAAAAATGAGCTATTTTCTTCAAGAGAACTTTCAAAGCTTCAGGCAGACCACCGGTTCCCTGATAAATAAGATTAGTACATTAGGAAGTAGCCGCAGGAATCTGATCTCGTTACACTCTTTCTTGCCCTTCTAGTCTTAGCTTCAATCAAGGCTTAGCCTTATGTCTATACTATTGCTGAGTGTGATTTATAGCAAGCCCAAGTTCACATCTTAACTAGAATCTGAAAAAGAGTTGGAAGCCTGATCTGCATTAGTATAGTAAGGCCTTAATGGGGGAAGAAATTGGGAATTCTTTTGGGGGGAGGGGAGTGTATGTTTTGATCTTATTTGCAAGCCACAATTCGTAAAGGCTAAAGTTACTTCCGCAGGGGGTCTTTTCCCTTGTGTTATAGAAAGAATTGAATCTTAACAAATATTTGGCTACTATCTTTTCATGCTGTCCCCAGGAGGGCAAAGTTTTTCCTTGCATGAATAATGAGAGAGAAAGAGGGAGAGGGAGAGGGAGGGAGGGAGAGAGAACACAAATTACAATCCAAACAGAAGCCTTTGGAACAAACAAATAGGAAATCTAATATTGTAAATAGATTAGAAATATGATAATTAAATAATCTAGAAAAACACACTCTGCTGTACATCTATAAACATAAATATTTACAAAAACTCTAGCTGTTTTCAAAAGAATGAGGTTTGCGGTTTCCTAATGATCATCAGCTTGTTCATTTCTTTGGTGTGCTTGCCAATCTCTGGGATTTTTTAAAAAAAAAAATCATTTAAGAGTTGACAAACATACAAGAAGAGATAACAGGCCTAGCACAGATACTCATGTTTTTTTTTCAAATTTTAAGCCCAAACGTTTAACAGAAACTTCTCATAATTTTCTTTTTATAAATTATTATACACCTCTTCAAATTATCAGTCTAAGTTGGATCAAATAAGTTAAAATCTACCGTTTCATAACCCTTCATCCAGTTGAGTTTTCACAGAGGTATGCATGTATATGGTACATTCTGTCTCTTAGCCTCAAATTAGCACAGTACTTATGCTGTGGAATTCCCTGAACATTAAAACTAAAGAGGGAGAGCAACTACCCAGTTATTTAATAACTCAAGTGCTTAATTTTCTATACAACTGGGACCCAAAGTTCCACCTTCCCCCTTCGCCTTAAACTTTCCAACACAGCTTCACAGACAGGAAGGCATGCAGGGTGGGTGTTTAGGACTTTTAAGATTGAGAACTCACTATGTACTTCATAAAAAAATGAGTTAAGTATTAAAAACACCGGGAGAAACCCAAAAATAAACCTCAAACAAATAAATAAAAAGGAATTACATATTCCATTAAATAGCTTTTTTTGTTATCAGCCTGGCGTTTATATGTTTTCTGAAAATCTGTTGTGCCAGTTCACAACTTACTTCCTCTGGATTGGACCTGCACTGAAAGTACCTAAAAATCGTAAGAGATTTGACCACTGGCGGGTTTAAGCATTTCTCAGAAGACTGGAACTTAACAATACTATTTGCTGATGTGAAGATGGGTATCTTATTGCCTGTAGCACTGTGTTTGCATCTAGTATATCAAATGTATGCTTGACGTGACTATGGCACAACTTAAAAGGGGAAAATAAATTAATAGGTCATTTCAAGCAATCGCTGCACTTTCTTCTAGCAAACATTGAAATATCTAAGGGAGAGAAAGTGCTATTAGCCTGTTACCTTATATATACTGAGCCATCAGCTTCTTGCTTGCTTCTATAAAACCGAGGCTGAATTACGAGAAGAAAATCCCTTGACTATCAGTGTTCCTTAAAAATCAACTAACGACAGGAATAGAGATCCTTACCTGAAGAGATACTGTGCTACTCTTATGAACTACTGATTATATGGCAAAACTGATATATGCGGTGTGAGGTACGTGTGTATGCCTGAAAACTCCAGCATGAGAACCAGCAGTGTTCCTGAAATATAATCTAAGCTAAATCTGAGCTAAAATCCAAACACTCTAAGTTTCAAGATCAAGACGCCTTCATAAAGAACCTTCAGAATCCCATTTCTATAATATTCTCAACTCCCGTAAAATAGGAAATGCATCTAAGACATATTTAGCTGATATTTAGAACTAATCTGTAATCAGAGATTAGTTTCAAGCTACCAAGAAATTGGCTTTATTAAGGAATTACTTTCCTAGCAGGGAAAAGAATACGGTCTTCAGAATAGGCACAGCAGTGATGTTAGCTGTGTACTGAATATGGTTTAGCACTTAAGGTTCAACATACCCCTGAAAAGTGAGTTATATGCCCAGAATTCAAATGCTGATTGTGAACTCAGTTTTACAGATCTTCTTGTTGATAGTACAGAGATCTATGCCTGCCTAATTCACATTTTCAGGTATTTTGAATTGTGAATGATTTTCACATGGTCTGAATAAGTGAAGGAGAAGTTTGCATTGGTCTAAGGCTCTGTTTAGCGTCAAACCAGCTGGAAGCATGTCAGAGAAACAAATTATGGACCCAATTTAAAAAAATGAAAAATAAATTGCTAGCTCGGATTTTGATCTAAGAAAACCTTGAATTAGCCTGTTGTATGAAAAAACAAAACTGACAGCTCAAATGTGAGCGATGGCATTTGAAATCGGATGAAATTGAAATGAAGGTGGTGATAACTAACAAACAAACGAACAAACAACCTATAGAGCAGCAATTCCAATAGTAACAAACATCACATTGAGGTCAGGATAGGAATGTGTGAAAGTCACATGTGTGATATAGGAAATAAAAATTAAGATAGATAGATAGATATTGCACTTGAGGCACTATATGGAAACAGGATATGTCAGCTTTGAAATTAAATTTGTTTTCGGTTAATGCTTTTATAATGCACAGGGACCAGAAAGGCATCTGAGCAGTGTAAAACCTAATTAAAAAGAAGCAGTCCACTCATACTGGCATCAAAGGAAGGGTAAGAAGTTTGGACGTCTGAAGTACAATAATTATGCAAAAGATCTAACTTGAAAAAAAAATTTTTTTAAAAGGAATAGAGGTGGCAATGTTTTCAAAGAGTCGCCATGTCTGCAATAAACTCTGAACACTCTACTTACATGCCTGAGCCATGATTCTGAAAAAATAAATAAATAACACCACCCCCATGGGCAGAAAATTTTGTCTGCATGGAATCCAATCAGTTGTCAGCATTCTTCATGAAGCGTAAAATGGGTGCCGTATTGATCTTTTATTCCTTTCTGTGGGAATAATTCTAGAGGGCTTAATCCACCAATCGGTGTTGCTACAGAAACTGTTCTTTGCAACGGGATCTGCCTGGGATTCCCTACCGATGATAGAAATACAATCGCAATGCCTGGTAGATGGGCGCTCTTAATCCTGACCCTTCCTTATTTGGTTTGGAATTCATTCAGCACTTCGCAAATATTACACATGCTATACACGGATGGGTGGGAAGACTTCCTTTGAACAAGCAATGTTCTTCCTTCATTCTTAAAAGTGATGCTAAAAAAAAAAAGAGCCCCCTCCTCCCCTGCATAAGAAAACCCAAGCCCCTATTTGTAATGTCGTATGGAAAGCTTGAATCTTGTAAACTTGGACCAAGAATTCAAAATAATAATAAGACCTCCTAGCATTTGGTATAAAATAGGCCCCTCCATCACCGCCCTGCCCACCCACCTCGAAAGGAATTGTATACCTGCCTTCTGACTTCTCGGAAAAAACAAAAAAATCAGAAATTGCATAGGATATACGTTGTGCAAGGTGACCAGCCTTTGAAAGGTATCTGGAATACAAACTAATCCTGCTTATTTGTCCAACTCTTGCAAATGGTCAGATATCGTCAAATTTGTGTTTTAAGTAGTCTTTCATGACCTTGGCAATCGGTAGTTCGTCAAGAAGTCTGAGGTTTTGAAGGCCTATACACTGGCGGATTTTAACTCGACAGAGATCTTGCAAGTTCCGAGGCTGCCCTGAAAAAAGGGAGACAAAAGCATTAATAAATCATTACCAGGCTATGAGTTGTTGTTGCTTTTTTTTTTAAAAAAAGAAGGAATTGGAAAAACAGGCAAGCGGAAGCCGAACTCTAGAACGGTTTAGTTGTCCCAGAACTGTAAAACAGAACAGCTAGGTTTTTTTTAGTCCTATTTGGAAATATTTCACTCTTTAATTAAGCTGAGACAGTCCACTAGTGGTAAACGCAAATGACATCGATCCTAGCACTACGACCTAAGAATAATTTGTGTGGGACGGCCAGGAAATGAGCCTGGGAGGCCCTTCAAAACATTAGGTGCTGCATGACAGAGCTGTATACACCAGAGTTCCCCAACCTTTCTGATTTTACAGCCCCGACCC
>JANHFO010005794.1:239008-251678 GCA_032468095.1 Pareas carinatus | reverse complement strand
GGGGGGAGGGACGGTTCTAAGTGAGTTGCGGTCAAGCATGCACACAGCTCCATTTGATGCTTGCGCAAATGGAGCATGAGTCCACGTGCTCACCCATTGCTTGCGCAAGTGGAGATGTGCACATGCGTGCACTCACCAGCCACTTCTCCGGCCTGGATTCGAACGTGTCAAGGCCCGGCAACGTGCCATGGCCCAAGGATTGGGGACCCCTGGTATCCACCATAGCTGCGCAAAAAGCAAACTCGCCCTAACGGCAAAACAAGGTGAAAGATGTCAAAACAGATTCCCCAAATCAATCTTCATTATAAATATGTGTGTTTTTGACGGAGGTATCTGACACGTATTTTACAAAGCATGAACAAAAGCCAAAGATTGCCAATCTCGGATAATCCGTTATTAAGGTACAGTGCAGAGAAACAAACATACACTAGCTTTAGTCACAAACCCAAACAAATGTTAGAACTTAAGCAAGTATTGCTTTATGCAGCTTCAGTGCCTGTTTTTGGAACCCAAAAGCACACAATGAACACTTGGAAGAAAATGGGAGGGTGGAGAGGAAGGGCATCTATCTTAACACTAAATTCCTCAGGGGTGATTATTAAATGTCCTGACATCTCCTCCTGATAATCTGAACAGCACTTCCTGGGAATGTGCTAATCATGGACATTTCCAGTGTTAAGCACCAGTTGCCACATCTATTGCCCCTTGGTGTCTAGAGCACTTACTCATTCTTGGTTGCATCTGAATGGATGAGTGGGAGGATTATGAACCACACCACTGAACGTTCTTATAGCAAATGTAAAATGTTATTAGTAATCTGGTTAAGAGCAAAGAAAACAAAGAAAGTGACGAATTAAGCTCTGCCTAATGATGAAGAGGTAATGCGGACAGCTTTTGCTAAATCTGGAAAGGACCGAGTTGGATTAAAGTAGATTAGGTAAAACAATTAAAAGCTGACACCTTCCATCCAGAAATACAATGGTGTCAGAGTCATATAAAGCCTGCGATGCTTGCTCCCAGACACATTTCTGAAGCGCACGTTTAAGGAATGCTTTCATTAGTAAACTTTATCCCCAAATTAAAAAAAAAAGCATGGTCAGTGCTTATCTACTACTATTTGGGTACAATGGAAAAGTCCATTCGAGCTGCATTAAGCCACCTCTTCCCTCAACAAAGGCAATTTTATGTACTTAGAGCTATCCTGTGTAAAGGACGCCTAGCAATCTTATTTCAAAGAGCTAAAATGTGGGAGGTATTTTGCAGGGTCCCTGTAGAGGATGTCAGGCAAGCTTTCAACTTTTTTTTTGGTGGTGGAATGGACAGAAGAGGAACACGGTAAGCTGCAGAGATCCATTTTCATAAGTGGCCCTGTTGAAGAACTGTGTAAAGTTGGAAATTGCGGTTGCAGCATAAGCATTAACATGAAAACTGCAGCTGCTTTAGCACAGTCCTTCAGAGAATGCCAGAATAGGACATTGGAGTTCAGGAATTTAATCAATATTAATTATCAGCTATTAAAAAAAGAAATTTTAAAGGCATTTACTAGAATTAATCAAGGAGCTGATAGTAGACGTTGTTTTCACAAACTAGTAAGAAATTTACTGGAATGTATAAGATTTTATTTATTCAATTAAGTTGATTTGTCTACCACCAAAATCTCAACGGATGTATATATGTTCTTAGATAATGCTGTACGGTAGCATGATATTGAAAATACAGCAATATAGCAAAATTGCCATGTTTGTATTTCACTTCATTACTAAAAAAAAATAACTACCTGGTTTTCTGAACTGATAACGTTTAGACTATTTAGGTTATTATAAATGGGGTGCAGAATTCTATTGATTAATACATTTCATTCGGTATAAATAAGTATGCAAAACAATTGTTTGACATTGTGAAATAAATCATGAATTCATTTATTTTTAATTTTACACATCTATTGATTTAATATTTGCATCTTTTCTTGATATTAAAATTTAAGATATGAAAATATCTGAATCCTAAAATAAAAGATATGTCCAACCAATACCTATAAACAGTCAAATAATTGTGATAATTTTTTACTAATGGTGATAAAAAGGAACTGATAAAATCTGATAAAAAAGAACTATAATAAATTGCTCCAAAATCCATTTTGTGTTACTCTACTAATTCAAAGAGGAAAAGAAGCAAACTTATTAGGAAATTATACTAAAAGTCTGAAAGACTACATAAAGATATTCAGCACAAGTGTATAAATGTTATGGAATGTGACTGTACCAAAAATATCTTAAATAGATATTACCTAAAAAATTAAATAAGCTGGAGAAATTATTAGTTTGTATTATGAGAGGAAGCTAGTTTATCCAAAACACATGAATATTTAGCAAATCTGCAGAAATTACATAAAAATCTACAGAATATTATAGGACCTCACATCATAATTGAAAATTAGGTCATGCTACCAATCTTTTTTTAAAATGCTACATTTCATACTTTTTTAAAGGAATGTTCCACTTATAAGCTAATATTGATTAAGTGATTAAGACTTTGTCAAGGTTTGTCAGCTTTGCCATGAAAAGGGATATCAACCATTAATTTTAGAGTGGAATAAGATTTGTGAGAACAATGAATTGTTCTTTGTTTAAAAAATCAATTTAAAAATTGCACTGTCTAATACCAGTACCTCTGCATAAGGAAGTTGTTTTAATATACAGGCAACCATGTTTACAGGAAAGCACAACTGAAATACTGTTATTGGAAAACAATTCTTGCTTGTATACTGAAAGAAATTTATATATAAGGCTAGAAAATTAAGTACATAATGCCAATATTAAGATTCTGAGAAAGGAGGAGTTGTCACTGTTTTTAAGAAATCAAAAAGGTCAGAATATAGCTCTGTTACATTCCTTACGTCATCGGCAAGCATAATATACAGTACACTAAATCTGCAAGAATTTCTAAAAATAGCTAGTTATCTTTAGATCAAGCACAAAATCAGATATCTTTAGTTTCTTTTATTATCTGTATTTTCATGAGACCGGTAATAATAGACTTTGTAGTACGTTAATAAAAATGTTGCTTAAAAACAAGAGGTTGACAGTAAGCAGTACTATGTATGGCCAGTACAATAACGGAAAAAAGAAATTTTGATTGACAAAAGATTGAAATACTGTGCAAATATTTTTGAACATAAATATTTAATTCTTTGAAATGGGTAAGAATCAAGATTTTTAAAGAAGGAACAAAGCTAAATTAATCAGAGACAAAGTAGCAGTAATAAACTGCAGAACTAAGACATGAGCGACGGGAATACTTATCACTCTTAAATTCCCTTTATGCTTCCACTACCAAAAAGGAAGCGGTAACAGTCACCAAGAGATTAAATGGGTGTTAGGTGAATTTCATTGTATGTGTATACTGTGTATAACTCGTACAATGACAATAAAGTTATTCTATTAAATACCCCTCTGTTTATTTGTTTCTATTGGTTATTCTCTACTTGGAATTAACTAAATAAAATCAATTTTCTACTTGATTATTGCTCTCTACATCACAAAGCATGTCCGTTTTTCAGAAACATTTTAACAGAAGCATACACAAACCCTTGCACAAGATATATAAGGGAACTATGCACGTTTGAGGTAGCAATTCTAATGGCAACTTGTTCATAATTGGGAAGGCTCACGTTCCTTACCTAACCTCGAACTAGCTAATTTTCTCCTAAATCAGTGTCTTAAGGTTTAACAAGGATGAAAAGAACAGGAGAAATGGCACATGCCTACCTCCAACTTTCTCGGAAAAAGTGATATAAAAAATGTAATACTAAAATACAACGGATTGGATTAGTATTTCTAGAATGTGGACTGAACAATTACATTTACAACTTCGGCAACTTATGCAGAATGCTGTCCGTCCCTGAAAACTCAACGAAACAGCAATGGTTTCTGTATGCATATATTTAAACCAAAATATAAACATTTTAGACTAAAATTCAGGTAGTAGCAAAATAAAAACTTACGCAATTTCTTAATTCCAATCAAAAATTTTAGATGGTGTAAAAAGACATCCACAGGTCACCTGCTGTATGACAATTTGTGACTTTATGTGGAATTTAGCAGTTCAGCAAAAGATTCTAGATTTTAAAAGGGGAGGGGAGGATCGTAATCTGCTATTTTTGGCATTCTAACATTGCTAATCACAAAAGCAAAAACAAACAGAAACCCCCTCAAAATGATAAATAAAACAAGTTAAAAAAAAACCTTAGTATTATTATTGATGTTTTTTTCATATCCAGCATCTGCAAAATTTTAAAATGAGTTCTAGTGTACAGTATTGGATCCCACCTACCCCCCCCAAAAAAATAAGACATCAACTTTTACTTGCTTCTTCATGTTTGCATAACAAAAACATTATGACATGGCATAGAATGGAGTCTTCTTAAAGGATAGCAACAGAATAAATTGACAATCTAGGACACAAGGATCTGAACCTTTTCTCCAGCCCATGATAGGCATCTCCAAAACCTAATTTCAAAAGGTAAATTGTGTATTAAGGAGATAACAGGAATTAAGAGTACCAAATCAAAATATTCATATCCTTTCACATACTGATAATTGTATTTAGTTTCTTTCCTTGATTGGACTGTTCCTTCATAAATGCACCATTATTTTAACCGTACATAACTAACCATCAAAATTATATATCTCTCTAATTGCCATATTAGTTGAGAAAAGCCTGTTGTGGCTTTTCAATATAATAAAGCTTTTTATCAGAAAATTATCCTATTCCCAGGCATATTACTTCAGTGGGGAAACCAAGTATTTAACTCTTAATTTCAAAAAGATATTAAAGTCTCATTGAAAATGATGTTTTAAAATCATAAACAACTGTAGTTCACATTTGCTCTCTACTATAAGAGTTATCTTAATTAAAATAATTTTCCACTTATCTTTCTTAGATTGGCTATTCAGATAGCCACAAAGTTAGGCAAAACAAAATGTTTTGGAGCTTTGAAGAGACCACAGTGCATTGCAATTGCATAAGGATTCAGCAGCATAAGCATTCATGGTTATTATTTTTTAAAAAAGGAATGTAAGGATATGATTGTTTTTTTCCATGTAAAAGACACTTCTTTTCTGTTTATGTTGCTTTTTATTTTATTTTAAAGAACAATTAATCTATTATGCTATTCTGATTTTTCACAATTGTCAACAGAGGGAAAAGACACTGTTGAAAACAACCAGAAATGCAAGCAAATATAAGCATTCATAGAATTTATCCTAAATTGTTAAGATTTAATATTGAACAATAGCATAACCACTTAAAAATCCTCAGGCACCCTTATTTTTCATGCACAAATATTAAAAGAAAGACAAAAAAGGAAGAAGTGACATAACTGTAATTCAACGATGGCGTTGCCCTGTCATACCAGCTATACCCATGGAATATTTTTGAATACTTGATTCCAACTATGTTATCTCTCTAACTTATTCCACGATACACATAGTTCTACCAGAACCTGGAGAAATTCCAATGGCATGTCAAGTTGTTTGTGCTCTTTTTCCAGAAAATTCAGTTACTACTGGAGGGGGCGGGAAGCTCAAGCTGGTGAAGCAAACAAAACCTGAGAGGATTGGAGCGAGGGGACTGAAGCTGGCGGATGAGGAAAAAGTAACAAGGCCAAGGATGAGGCACATCAGATGAAGAGTAAATGGGGATGATGCTTGCCGATGAAGGATACGGTTGGAAAGGATGTGTGTCAGAAATAGTATGCATATTTTTTCTCTCCCTTTTTGCTACAGGAGAACAAGCATATGTGTTTAGAAACCCACCCTCTGTAATACATGTTTTTTGCTCCGGTGTAGACATATCCTTTGTTCTCCAGGGTACTGTCTATTTTGTATTGGATATTGTATAAAAATAAATAAATACATAAATAAAAATATCCCCCTGCCTGCTTACATGTTGGAGGGCAGTGAAAATTATTCCCTTCAAAAAAAAAAAAAAGGCTTCACGGAGGAATGTATTATTTAAATGGAGGTAATTGATGGGGAGGAAGGATACGCAAACCAAACCTCTGCTTCCTGCTTAATTTTTGGAGTAAACTACCATTCCTTGATGACTAGAAGCCCCCTGTTTCCATTTGTGGCAGTTGCGTGAATTTTAAAGTATTGCCCAGGACCCAAAAAGGTTGAGACTGCCTGCCTTATACAGAGCACATTAGCACATGTCCAGATAGCACTTTTCCATAGGTGTCCAAGAGTTCAACCTCAAGCCCAGCTCCTATCTGCAGCTGAATATGGCTGATTAGAATTGGATCCAACTTCCTGTTATATAAAAGCTTCTTTACTGCCAAACCCTTTTTATTTCACTTAAATACTAACCTAAGAAAACTGCAGCTTAGCCGTGTTCTTTGCACTGTGTTCAAGTCCACTGCTCCATTTACAATCCGTACACCTGATATTTTTACTTTTATATGTTTGCAATACCCCAAAGGCAGCCAGAATTTTTAGTCCCTTGAAACAGGGCCTCCGGAGGAGGAGGAGAGGTAATGGGATTGTCAGGGGATAAACACACAAAAGCGTTTACGGCAATATCAAAGGAGCCTGCTGAACAAAAAACCCAGTTATATTCTTGAGGCTAACATGCATGCTTTGAAAATGTGCCTGCAATACGATAGTCAGGGAGTTTGCTTTGACTAACAGTCACCCACCCAACATACTACATGCCATTCTGAATGCTTAGCTTCCAATTTCCATGCCCAAGAGAAGCTAAGATGTCACTTTTCTGAAAACGTCTGATCCATCTCCAACATATATAAAAGCCTGTCCCACTCATAAAATATGATTTATTTTAAAACTGAGATTCAAATATCAGCTAACAAGAGAATATAGTCCATGCTATTCACAGATTCTGCAATGCACAGTAGGAAAAAAAACCCCTGTAATAGATTCAGAAGTGAAGGTTGAACTACATAATTGTCCCACACTAAAATTACAAAGCAAGATAAATTCACAAACTTTTGATTGAAGAACGGGATTCTAAAATGTAACATTAAGTTACTGAATAGTTCACATTAAAGAAAATTGTCTTACAACTAGAGGAAAATCTAGCAACTGACTGCAGAATTATATTTTAGGATGGTCTCAGTTTCAAAGCACTGAAATTATGCTTAAATGAAACCTGTAACATGACTCAAAGAAACAGCACATTTCCCAAAGACGCAAATGATTTCTTGATTGTAGGGAAAAGATCTCATTTTATAATAACAAAACAAAAAATATTCAAAAAAGCTTAGCGCTTCCATCTACCAATCATTACCTCATTTTATATTATAATTGTGATTCTCATATATAAAAATGGAGATTATACTGTACACTCATGAACCTGAAGAGCAACATTTACAAACCACCAATAGGCTGGTTGGGGACAACAGATCTACACAGCTGATGACTTTAGCTGGTGGACTTTAGACATAGTCTAAAGCAGACATCTCCAACCTTGGTCCCTTTAAGGCTTGTGGACACCAACTCCCAGAATTCAAGGTTGGAGACCTCTGGTCTAAATGCCACTGCCTGATGTTAACCCCAACATACATAGTCAGAGCTAAGAATTCCCTACAAATGGCATTTGTTAATTTTAAAGCAGCTCTTAGTTTGATGTCCCAAGACGACTATGGAAGAAACTGAGGAATTCTATCTCTATCCATGTAGTGTCTCTGTGATAAGACTTCATATGTGTGTATAAATACGTATAAATTATTTCTCTATTCAATTTTTGAATATGAAAAGCACACATTAAAAGTTCAGTTGAAAATGCACTGAAGGAAGAGTGCCTGTAAGAGATGACCAGGGTGCACCTGAAGGAAGAGTCAAACACCTTATTAGTCTCAAGTTCCATCATGCCTACAAGAGATTTAAATCCAGCCCATCTTGAATTCCGTTGACCCTTATCTATTGCCAGTTTGCTTGGACCATTAATAGTTCAGATTCTTGTAGAGAGCTTTAGCCTACAATAAACCTATATTCATTTGAATTGCCTGGACTTCTGGTTTCCTGTGCTTGACAATGCTATTATCCAAATATTTTGAGAAAAGACATTTATCCCCACAATACTTTGAATGTTTGAAGCTAAGAAAATGAGGCAGCTCCTAAATGGTGGTTCAGTATTAAGACAGACTGCAGAAGAAGAAAAAAGACTGAATAATCAAGTTTAGCCATGCCAAAGTACACATTTAATGCTGCTTTTCATTTAGAAATGTTATTAGAAACATTTGACTGTTTTACTCTTTTCATAAAACTAGAGTTCTGCCATCATTGAGTTAACTCCATTTGTTCCGGAAAATATCTTCAAAAAAGTGATTAAAGAAACTCACAAACTGAGTGCGGTCTCAACACCTCTTTATTAGGTGTTAACAAAAACTTCAAGCTGGTAGCTCATTTTATAACTCACTATCTCAGTGATTAGTTTTTGCTCTAGCCAGACTTAACAGTATGTTACTGATAATTTTAGCAACTAGATATCAGTGGAAAGAGAATATTCCAAGAAATAAATCATCATTGGGGGATTCTCAGGAAAGTGCAAGAGCAGTCGAAGACAGTGCATAGGCGTAAAGAGTGTAGTAGTAGGATGAAATTATAAGATAAACCAATTCAACAAGCAATATTCAGATTCAAGGAGTCAGCTGAACAGAACATGAGAGATGTGAGCTTTTAATTGTGCCAGATTTAGGAATTTAAAGAGGTAAAAGTATGGTGCTATGTTCTAACTATTAAAAAATACACAAGATAGTCAGCAGTATGCATATTGCTGTTAGATACAGCAGAATAAGCAATGTAGATATTGAATACAAAAAGAGAGGGAAAAGAAACAGAGATGGGAATCATGACAATATAGAGACACAGCATAATAGACAAAACTAAGCAAAATATTTAAAAAATCTACAATAAAAAGTGGAATATTGCTAAAACATTACTAATGTCGATTTACATATAAAATATTGTCTGTGCTGTATTGACACTAACTTTCGAATTCTAGTACGGAACAATATATTAAGGTATTATTCTATGTGCAGAATGTATTCACCAATGAAACAAATTTTCCTGCTCTAAATATATCTTCCATGACTTTCATATCTACTCTAGAAGATGGAAATAGGAAAGCTAGGATATACACCAGAAGATGGAGGGAGAAGAGAGAAATTAAATCTTTTTGCAGGAGTACAGATTCACACCTAACACCGGGTTATTCATAATATTAATCTTAACATCAGTCAGTGCCCCCAACAGTATAAAATTCAATTTATAATCCAGAGGTGCTTGTTGCTTCATTAAATTAAGGCAACTGAATATATGTAGATTTAGGCACCAGGAAATATGTTTCAATTATTTTTTAAAACTAGGTTTATATGTGCAGCAATAAAAAAACCCAATACAGAACGGTACTGAATATAAAATCAATATATTCTGGAGAAATACAAAGAAAACCTGCAGCAAAAAGATTTGAGAAAATTTAGCCACAGAACAGAAAGTGTACAGCGTAAAAATGTGTTACCAATCATGTGCAATTTTTTGTGTGTGCGCGTGAGAATACTGTATATAGCCCCAAAATTATTTCTTCCCAAATCCCAAAGATTAAAATAGCCAAAAAAAATAATACGCAGTTTAGTTGAAAACAAAGAGGAAAATGCTTCAAGTTTCTAAATTAAAAGTGAATGCATGGTTTCAATAAACCACAAGGAGATCTTTCCAATCTGGCATTTTCCAGATTTGTTGAATAAGATTCCTAGAGTTTTCAATCAACAAAACAAAAAACATACTGCTTTTCCTCCCAAAATATTTCTTAGCTCAAATGCTACTTTCAAACATGTATACCCTAGAGCAGTGATGGCGAACCTACGACATGCGTGCCATATTGGGCACGCAGAACCTTCTCTGTTGGCACGCGAGTCAAGTTGCCCGAGCATCATTCCAGAACTAAGTATGCTCAGAAGAGAGTAGCGGCATTGGGCGATGACATCACAGGGCCATGCACATGCTCAAAAAGAGAGTGATCACGCAAGAGAGTAGTGGCACTGGGTGATGACATCACAAGGCGTGACTCATCCGGGCACTCAATGCCTAAAAGGTTAGTCATCACTGCCCTAGAGCAAAGCTGCATTTTTGAGGACAATCCTGCATGCATATACAACAATCTGTTTTCTCTTATTAGAAAAAAAATGCAAAATAACTGGGAAGTTTAATAGTATGGATTAGCAATTAAGTACATATAGTGCTGACCAGATATCCTTCAAATATCATTTTTACATATGATTTCATTTTTCTCCTATTTCTAATATCAGAAAACTTTAGCAAAAGCTCTATGAGATGCTCATTAAATAATTTTAAGCTACTAAATACAGGGACAGTTATGCTATGTTAACACTAACTTTAGATGTAGCAAAAATTGGCTTCACTGTACATAAAAGAGGTGGGCTACACTGTCCCTTTCTTACATGACTCAACAAGGATCATGGCATTCTGCGTCATCCCTCCCTGGCAAATAGAAGGGGAAGAAATAGAACCAGTGACATTCTTCATTTTCTTGGGCTCCAAAATTTTATGTTTTCTGTACACCGCCCTGAGTCCTTCGGGAGAAGGGCGGTATATAAATCTAAATAAATAAATAAATACTGCAAATGGTGGGTGACTATAGTCAGGAAATTAAGACCCTTGCTCCCTGAGAGAAAAGCCATGGCAAACCTTGACTACATATCAAAAAGCAAAAACATCACTTTGTCAACAAAGATCCGTATAGTAAAAACCATGGGTTTCCCAGTTGCAATGTATGTTATGAGAGTTGGGCTATAAGGAAGGGCTGAACGTGGAAGAATTAATGCCTGATTTGGCCATATTCAGCAAAGTCTGGAAGGATAGGACAAACTGTTTTGTTTTGACATTTTGGATGGCATTATTGCACAATGTATACAATCATAGGCTGACTGGAATGATACCGTCGTTCTGGCCCTGTAGTTTCTCATACGTTTCATCCTACAGTACTATCCTTCCAATGGGATCAACCACTTCAACTTATTAAAAGGCAGAAACCAAAGACGAGTCTGAGCTTGCTGAAAAGGAAATTCATTTGGTGACCCTGAAAGATCTATTATTGGTAAAGGTAGACACCGCTAGTCATAGTCAACTTTAGGGGCTGTGGTCATCTTTGTTTCTTTAAGCCATTGAGCCAGAGTGGTCCGAAGATGTTTCCTCAGTCATGTGGGCAACATGATGCCACGCTATATCGCAAAGCGTATAACGAAACACAGAACAGTGTTACCTTCCCACCAAAGTGGTACCTATTTGTCTACCTGCATTCACGTGCTTTCGAATGGCTAGGTTGGCAGGAGCTGAGGCAAGTATGGGAGCTCACTCTGTCATGCGGTGGTAGGATTTGATCCACCATAGCAGTCTTTTAAGCCACTGTGCCACCGTGCCTCCCTATTATTAGTGGCACAATAATCGTGGATAATTATCAATTGCTTCCTCTTATAGGTTTGGAATGTTTTAATGTATATATTAAGGGACCCAAAGAGGAATTGAAAACGGGTTTATTTTAAACATTCAGGGAGATTATACAACAATTGCTGGCTCGTTGTATTATCACATACGAATGTATTTTATCACTGTATTACCTTCCATCTATTTTATCCTGGAACCAGATCATGTATTTTATTTTTCTTTAATCTTATTGATAAGGTCCCGAGATTAATCAATTAAGAATCTATTCTATTCTATATACTAAGGATTTTCATCTCTAGTCCACAAAGGTAACACAGGCCTTTAAAAAGAAATGGTTTTCTATGAGATATACTTAATAATAAAATATAAATTATAAAACTGAGTGGAATGGATCTATGTCCTTCTATCACCAAAAGGCACTTACAATTCACTGTAGGGATTAACGCCCAATGGTGACTCTTGA
This sequence comes from Pareas carinatus, assembly GCA_032468095.1. NCBI lineage: Eukaryota > Metazoa > Chordata > Lepidosauria > Squamata > Pareidae > Pareas > Pareas carinatus. The sequence continues at coordinate 239,735 of JANHFO010005794.1, read as the reverse complement.
GGGAAAACATTTTTATTTCTTTTCCCCTCCAAGTCCTCTTCGTTTCCAAACCCTAGCCCAAATGCTAATCTGCAGCATCAGCCTCTGAAATCCACCAGATTCAGGCACCAAATTTCAGATGCATTGAAGAACCTCTTTCTATCTTTATGACTGGCTGCTGTCACTTCTCTGTTACTTTATTTGCATTAGAGCTCTTTTGTTCCAGTTCTAGATTCGCTTGCTCGTTTTCTCTTTTTCACTCTCCATTTCCTTCCCACCCACAAAATCTCACCCACTCAGTTTTAAAATCTGTCTCCTTTTATGGCACCTAGTCCCATTGGCAGTACAGCTACTGAGAAAACGTGCACACTGCTATTCAAAAGATTACCGTATTTTTTGCACCATAGGACGCACCGGACGATAAGACGCATGGCGTCCAGAGGCCTCTCATTTGGAAATGCGGGTGTGCGATCTCTGCGCATCTGCAGGGTGCTCCAAAGTCCGGAGATCAGCTTGCAAGCCAAACTGGACGCTTCCCAGCGCCCTGCGGAGCGATCTCCGCCCCCCCCTCCCATGGGGTGCTGGGAAGCCTCCAGTTCCGCTTGCAAGCTGATCCCTGAACTTCGGAGAACCCCGCGGATGCGTAGAGATCGCTCCGTGCGGTGCCCCGAAGTCCGGAGATCAGCTTGCAAGCCGAACTGGAGGCTACCCAGCACCCTGCGGAGCGATCTCCGCCCCCTCTCCCACG
>JANHFO010005794.1:164817-175990 GCA_032468095.1 Pareas carinatus | reverse complement strand
AGTGCTATTGCTATTGCTATTATAAGCACAGAGTGCAACCCAGTTGATGCCTATGCTGCACGGACATGGATGTCATCCTACTGGAGATTTCAAAGAAGGGAAGGGAGGATAGGGTAGCATAGTAGAGTAGCGTAGCGTAGCGTAGAGAGAAGAGAAGAGAGAGGAGAGGAGAGAGAAAAGGAGAAGAGATGAGATGAGATCCTTTAGCTTAGTTAGGTGTTTATCTTCAGAGGCAAAGGTTCATCTAGCACACTCTTTCAACTCACATCTAGGGCGAAGGGGTAGCAGAACACAAGTTTGACCATATTTCTGCACTGCATTTGCATTCCCAAGTCGGTTGCTTTCATATAAGATGAAGGAATAAAGAGAAGTATCTTGATTGTTTCAGGCTACAGAATGTCTGGAACTGGTTCATCACAGAAAGTTCTAGAAGGGATCTGTTTCAGCTTGGTCTCCTGGTGGACTGGAATCAATGATCCATTTCAAGATTGGAAGTTTTATACATTCGCCAATTTGTCTTATTGTTTTTCTGAATTTAGCAAAAAGTTGTCAAGGCTTATCTTGAGAAATACTTTCCTATGATAGTGTCAGCCGGGGGCAGATTCTAGAAATTTTTTTTGTTTAGTTAAAAGAAAAAAAAAGACTGACTGGAGTTTGGAAGAAGCTTTCATCATAAAACGGCAGCAATTGGGAACAAAACAAAGTAGGCAACTTAGTGGGGTATAGGTAAAGCCTCACCAAACCTGTTGGCTTCCAAACTTCAGCGTTGATGACATGAGGAAAAAATGATTGTATTGCTTGGGTAGATAAAATGCAGTCTGATGGGCGAATGTACCCCCTTAATTCCCTGCGCGAATGAAGAGAAATGAGTTCCATTTACTGCAAAGAGTTGCTTTCTAGAGTGAGATGAGTGGAATGGATGGATGGATGGATGGATGGATGGATGGATGGATGGATGGATGGATGGATGGATGGATGGATGAATGAATCTATCTGCACAGTGTTTTCCTTTAGGTACTGTAATGAATGTGGCTGAGCTACTTTTTTTAGTTTAACATGCAAAAGCTTTGCTCAAGGTGAGCTTCAATATCACTTTACCAAATCAGTGGCTCTTACCTTTGTCTTCCTTCTATTCCTATTTTTTCCCCTTCTTCTTTGAAGGCCAGGTTGTCCATAGGTCACCATGGAGAAAGGTCCCTGGAAAGCTTTTGCCAATGGCAAAATGAAGAGTTTGGTGGTGCAAAGTACCTCGGGAACAATCAGGTTCCTGGAGCACGAGATGAGACTCTTCCAGTGGATGCTGCTGTCTTTGTTACAAGGTATGGAGTGAATTCGGATTGACTTTCGACCGTGCTCCTGTCCGTTACTAGAAGAGTTAGGTCTAGATCTGAAGGCAGCCATTGAACAAGCTGCTGTCAGTAGCTAGCTGAGGGTCGCCAACGTTGATTGGAATGAAGGCGGATATATACGTCCCAGGATAATGTCACAAGATCCAAGCTGGGTCTGAGCTTTTGGACTCATTCTGATGAGAGAGAAATTTCCTGAGGATGGGTTCCAGCACAAACCTGATAGATTGGAAGACTAAACTTCTGGTCCCGGTAACTGACCCAGATTGAATTTTGATTGGAATGTTTCACGAATGAAGGTACATTCACATGTCCCAGGATAATGTTGTAGAACCCAATCGGAATCAGTCACCAGAAGCAAAGGTTTATTTTTCCATCTTTTCCAAACGAGTGCTGGAGCCCATCATCAGGGGACTTTTCTCTCTCTCTCTTTCTCTTTCTCTCTCTCTCTTTCTCTCCCTCCTTCCTTCCCTCCCTCTCTCTCTTTTTATCTTCCTCACTCTCTTTTTCTCGCCCCCTCTCCCTCTCTCTTTCTCTCTCTTCTCTCTCTATTTCTCTCTCTTTCCCCCTATCTCCATCTCTCTCTCTTTATCTTCCTCTCTCTCTCCTCTCTCTTTCTCTCTCTTCCTCACTCTCTTTTTCTCGCTCCCTCTCTTTCTCTTCTCTCTTCTCTCTCTCTCTCTCTTTCTCTTCCCCCTCTCCCTCTCTCTCTCTTTATCTTCCTCTCTCTCTTTTTCTCTCTCTCTTTCTCTCTCTCTCCCTCTCTTTCTTTCTCTCCCTCTTCTCTCTTTCTCTTTCTCTCTTCTTCTCTCTCTCTCTCCCCCCCCCTCTCTTCTCTCTCTCACTCTCTATTTCCCTCTCTGGATAAATGAAATGGATAATGGATAAATGTATTGTGAGAGAATTAGGCTGCATGCAGAGGCTGGGCTTCAGCAAAATCACATCCACTGTGCAAAATAAGCTGGCCCTGGATTCTCAACAACCCTTCCCTTCCTGTATATCTTCATTTCCACCCATCCTGTTTCAACTTCCCTCTGTTCGATCAAGAACAATTGTCCCGTTGCACAATCTCCTGGCTCAGCTCTTTCAGTTCCTTGGGCACAGAAATTGGCGTCTGTGCTTTTCTGCTTAAGTGCTGTCTTTCAGCATGTGCTGTGTGTGTGTGTCTGTGTGTCTGTGTGTGTCTGGGCGTCTGGATGATCCCCAAATTGTACAGATGTGGGCCAGTGGCAAAGGATGCAGAAGCAGGACTGTGTCCAGCATGGAATGGCTAAGCCAAGGGGGAAAAAACAACAAGCAAGAGTTGGAACTTCAACATTAGATTTTTCTCTCTGCCTGTTTGTAACCAGAACCAGACATTTTTACAATTGACCTCTTAAAACACTTCTCTTTTTTCCTGTGTGCAGCATTCTTTTCAGCAAAAAGGAAAGCCAAATTCTGTTCCCCTTGGTATTTTTTTTTTTGCCCATTGGTTTCAACTCTAATGGCTACCTTAAGCCTAAAATAGCAAATGTTACTTAGATCCTACAAAAGAGTAAGCCAAAATCTCACAGCAACATGGTGACTTTGCAATATAGAACTAGAATTGGAAGTCGCCTTGGAGGTCTTGTAGCCTAATCTCTTCCTTGAGCAGGAAACCCTAGTCCAGTGATGGCGAACCTTTTAGAGACCGAGGGCCCAAACTGCAACCCAAAAGCCACTTATGTATCACAAAGTGCCAACATGGCAACAGTGCCCCTCCCCGGTGGTCATTCCCAACCATCCTGCAACCCCAGCAATGCACCCCTACACCCCGGCGACCCCTCCCAGCTTTTAAAGGCAGACTTTCTGCAGCCCTCATGGCACCTATCTTAGCTTCTTTAGCCTGCTGTGAGCGATGCTCCCCTCCAGATCTTCTACCCCAGACAGGAAGCACTCCGATTGGACTGCTGGGCCGATGGGCGGGTAAAGTGGAGAGAAGGAGGAGGAAGGGAGCCCTGCGTTCCTCTACTAAAGAACATTCTTTTTACTTGGCTGGGGTGATGGCCCACGTGCCAACAGAGAGGGCTCTGAGTGCCACCTCTGGCACCCGTGCCATAGGTTCGCCATCACTGCCCTATACCATTTCAGACAAATGGCTCTCCAGGTTTTTTCTTAAAATCCTCCAGTAATGGATCACCTACAACTTCTGAAGGCAAGCCGTTCCACTGGTTTATTGTTTTCACTGTTAGGAACTTTCTCTCTGAGACTTGCAGGTCTTTCATCTATAGAATGGCACAGTGTTGCTAGATTTGGGAGTTGTGCCATTTAAGGCTCTTGATATGAGACTTTATGTTATGCTCTCTCATAACCACGATGAAACTTTCATATAGTCCTTTGTTTAATAGCAATGGCACTTAGACTTATATGCTGCCCCAAAGTGCTTTAAAGCACTCTGGATGGTTTACAATGTCAGCACGCTGCCCCCAACAATCTGGGTCCTCGTTTTACTGACCTAGGAAGGATGGAAGATTGAGTCAATCTTGCTCAGGATTGAATTCCAGACTATGGGAAGACTCAGCCTGCAATACTGCATTTTGCACCATCAGGGCTCTTAATAGTTTAATAACAATAGTCTATTTATTGTAGACTTATTTCTAAGCAAGGTACATAGAGCAGGAGTCCCCAACCTGTGGGTCATGGTGGGTTTGCAGACAGGCTGCGGAAACGGCCGACAAGCAGGCGTGTGCACACGTGCATTCTCCCTTGCACAAACTGAACGAGTGTGTATGCACACATTCCATTTCCCTTTCCCTCATCCCCTCTCTCCCCCCCCCATTGGTCTGCAAAGCCAGAAACGTTGAGGGACTCTGACATAGAGCAAAGCTACAGCATACATTACATACCTGACATCAGTGACCCCCAACCTTTTGAGCAACAGGAACCGGTTCCATGGAGAAAGGTTTGCAGCGCGGAGGGGTGTGTGGTTTTGTGTGCTGCCTGCATCCTGCGAAGGGGGCTTGGGTTGTCCGTGCCGCCTGTTTGCTGGCACACCACTGACGGGCCCTGACAGGGACCCCTGCATTACATTATAATGAGTTGTTGATCACAATTTAAGAGAAGGTCCTTCTGAAAGGTGTCGATGAAAATTGTCATCGCCTTATGGAATGATTTTTTCCCCCTACTTGACTTGAGACTAGAAGGGGGAACAACCTCACTTTCTGCAACATTAAGTAGAACAATGATTGGTTTCCAGTGCCCAGCCATTTCCCCTCAAGATTCCTTGTCAGCTGCAATTTTAATAGCTCCCAGATGGGCCCTTGGCATTGAGAGATGATTTGGGGTTCCTCCAGTCATAAATAGCTATTGCCCTGCTTTCCCGTAGGGAAAGGAATTTGAATCCAGGGAATTAAATGGAAGTACCATCCTCTCCTCCCCAGCTGTCCTCCAGGATACAAAGGGAAGAGATGCCGTGTTTTCATTTGCTAAGCTAGAAATCCCCTTTGAGAAAGGAGCTTTTTCAGCTGCAGCCTCCTGTCCTTTACTCAGCGTTCACTACAAAAGCATTGGTTTAATTTACCCATTTATATAATAATAGAATATAGTCCTTAAAAATAAGCTTTGTTAAACTGACTCTGGCAACTCCTGCAAAGATGGGTGTGCCAGCTGAGTCGCGAGGAGAATCCCATCGATGGCCCAGTGGCCACCTGCACATGATAAGCTTTTAAGTGCAATAAAGCAGCCCAAGATTTCTCTGCTCTGATGGTAGAAGGTTAGAGGTTTTTCCTACAACTTCCTGAGGTAAATTATTCTTGATGACTGACTTGGAAAAGAAGCCTTGAGGATGATTGAGGTTTGGGAAGAAAGGGTGAGGGAGAAGAAAGAAAGGAATGAAGTGATCTTGGTGATTCACTTAACAACCACAGCAAAACAAGGTCATAAAATGCCAGGTGCAGAAGACCAGATCCATACTTGAAGGTTCAATTAAGCTCATTTATTGCTAAAAGCCTTAGCGCAGGAATCTTTTCAACTAACGGTCAGCACCTAGTTGGATTTAAATGAGGGTCAACATTACTCTGGTGTGTGTGTGTGTTGGACTTATTTCATTTGTAGCTACATAGGGATTCCAGACTGGTCCCTCTTTTCACTTCGCCCCCGCTTAGCGATGGAAGTTCCGATTCCAATTCTAGTTGTAAGTTGTAAGGACTTGTAAAATGAAACACGACTGACTGACTGAATATGAATTTACCTGCCCAGAGTATAATATCTTAACGTTCATGGCCTGTAGGTGATACTCTACAGAGGTTTTCAACTTGGGGCCCGTGGCAAGCTGCCAGAGGGTTCGCAGACAGGTCAAGAAAAATTGGGGGAAAGTCATATACATGAATGGTCGATGAGTAATTAGTTGAATTTGTGGGAATGGGGTCCACCATGTAGCAATCTCAAGTTTTGGGGTCCGCAGCTTGAAAAAGCTTGAAAAAGCTTGAAAGCCTGTGCTCTAAAACACCATTTGTACAACCCCTGTCTCACCATTTAAGGAACGTTCCTAATTATGATTTATTATTTTCAGGACAGATTTTTGTGTCCATAAGGATGAGCCATGTGACACAGTGGGTAAGTACAGATGGATTTCATTTACAAGGCTTTGGTTTACTGTATATATCAGAAGACTAATTTTTCCTTCCCTCCAGATAATTTCCCTTTAACATGATGTGGTAAATAAAGAAGGAAGGGTTTTATTTAAAGTCAAATGAAATATGATTAAATTTAGAATTGATGTTATAAACATGATAACATGAGAAATAGTCTGAAATGTAAAAAAATTAAAATAAGAATGATATAGAGTCTAAATGCAAAAAGTATTAATAATAAGGTTAGAATTCATTTTATGAAAACATAAGGATAATAATACTAGAATTTATTTTACGAATGATATAGAATAATTTTAAGTAAAGATCTAGAAAATGAGAAGGATATAGAGTTTAAATGTAAAGAAAAATGAAAATGATATAGAGTCTAGGTATAAAATGTAATGATAATAAGGTTAGGATACACTTTATGAAAATATAACGATAATAATATTAGAAATTATTTTGTAGACATATAGAATGATTTAAACTAAGGAGATATAGTTTAAAATATTAATCTTAAATGAAATGTTTTTAATGTGAGGAGGCATTGTATGGAGAAGATGTAATGAATTTGAAAAAGGGGATTTGTTTATGAATAGTAAAAAATAATTAATTTATATTGGATTGGAATGAAACGCTAAATGATTGCTCTTACTATTGAAATTTACTATATGAAAAATAAGAAAAAAATAATAAAATATTAACATTTTTGTTGGATTAAGAAAAGGAAGAAATAAAAATTTAACATTTAAAATGAAACACCTGAAAATCTGCAATATAAGAAATAGATATATTTGTGAATTATGTATTTTGGTTGCTTATACTTGCACTGTAAATGGAATGTTGTTACTTTGACATTCACCATATAAATAATTTGTAAAAAGAAAAGGATGTGGAAACTAAAATTATGAATAAGTTGTAAACCCAGGCAACATGTTTGTTGGAAATTGTATTATTTTAACCATTATGAAAAACACCCTCTGAGAATACAGTAAAGAAGAAACATTTTTTATTTTATTTTTCATGATCATGGATATCTTCCTTTTCAATAAATATAGTTATGTAAAGAGTTGCTCTGGCTAAGCATGGAAACCACAACAGGCACAAATTGCACCCGCTGATGAAAAATGGATGTAATCCATTTGAATGTTCACATTCATTCTTTTTTCTGAACAGCTGGAGTTGCAAAGTGGATCAGAGACGGGGTGCATGTAGTTCTACTAGCAATATCTCTATGGGTATTGCCTCGTGGTCTGTGCTTGAGTTTCTTTGCAGAGGTCATACATGCCAGCATCTCTGCAGCTGCTGAAAACCAAAGCACTTCATTTCAAGGATGATTCTCACCAAATATTCTCTGGAGAGCTTTACAGTACTGAGAAGAAGGGAATTGAATTCCAGAAGTGATGAGTGCATCATCATTGGAGATTTTCAAGAAGAGATAAGACAGCCATTTGTCTGGTCTTTTGCTTGAGCAGGTGGTTAGACGAGAAGACCTCCGAAGTCCCTTGCAAGTCTGTTTTTCTGCAATTCTTAGTTTGAATATATATACGAGGGCGATTCAGAAAAAAGCCTCCGTCTGGTTATCTGTGACAGACACTCGCAGAGACAGGATTTTTATTATACACGTTAGAAAAGACAGCATTCCATTACTTTTCGACATAATCGCCATTCAAATTGAAGCACATTTCATAATATCTTATAAGGTTTGAAATCCCTTCCGCAAATAATCTCCCGCCTGGGAAGGAAGCCATCCTGTAATAGCATCATGAAGTGCGTTGTCATCGTTGAAGCAGTGTGACGCAAGTGTCAGGACATGCTGACTTCTGGTGTGGTATGGGTTCACGATAATGCTCACCTACACGCCGCTAGATTCACACAAGAATGTTTGGAGCAGTTCCGTTGGGATGTTTTTGATCCTCCCCCCATTTAGCTCAGATTTGATGCCAAGCGACTCTCACCTTTTCTGGGTTCACTCCCAGGAGGGAAATATCTTTGCAGAAGGAATTTCAAACCTTGTAAGACGCTGTGACAAGGGCCTCAGTCTGAATGGTGATTATGTCGAAAAGTCATGTCATGTTGTAGTTTTCTCATGTGTATAATCAAAGTTCTGTATCTGCCAGTGTCTGTCATTGATAACCAGATGGAGATTTTTTTTTTCAAATTGCCGTCATATATGCTGATATTACAGCAGAAAGAATAGTAAGGGCTGCTTAAGACAGCAGCAGCAGGAGAAGTATGATAAATAGAGATCTCCAAGATATTTTGAGAGTGGAACATTCTAATCCTCAGGCAATTCTGATTTTGTTGGAAGTCATTGTTTGTTCCAGACTTAACAGAAGAATTTTGACATCAAAACGGACTCTCTTTAATTGCCCAAAAGAGGATAAAACATTACATTTTGCAATAAGAACTTTTTTCTGGTAGCGTTGGAACAGTGTTGGATTACTTCTGGTAAGATGAGAAGTCCTTTTATGGTCTCAGAACATATGGAGTTGTAGCCATTCAGCTTTCACTCCTGTGAAAAATAGCCTGTCGTATATTATTATTGTTTTATCTTGGATGTGGAGGGATAATCAGAGAAGACAGGACATGGTGAGGCTGCAAGGAAAAGTTGAGACTTACATTCTCCATTTTCAGTATTTATTGGAGCTGCCCTAAACTCTCTGTGAGTGGAAACTAATGACTCACAACACCGTTATTGTCTACAAAGCCAATAGAAACCACATTTCCGTGGGATAAGCGTTCAAACTGTGTACCTGAGTCCAGAAGTATCCACAGGCAAGCATGTGCTCAGCGAATCATGTGCTAAAACCATCTCGATGGAAGACATATGCTGTCGCTTAGGAGGCAGCATCTCATTTCATAGTTTCTCTACCTCTTGGGGGGGGGAAATTGCGAAGGGGTGTTTTTGTGCTCAAAGAAATGTGATAAAGGATTTTTTTTCCTCGTTCCTGTTCGGGACCTTATTGGGATTTATTTACTTACTTATTTATTTATTTATTTATTTATTTATTTATTTATTTATTTATTTATTTAGATCTATATACCGCCCTTCTCCCGAAGGACTCAGGGCGGTATACAGAAAACATAAAATTTTTGGCAGGAACGTCCTATTGTCTTGGTTAAATGCTGATCTGCTGGGAGCAACAATCCCAAAAAGATTTAATGATCAGTGCCAGAATTGGAATAATCACATGATGAGGCATTAGTTGAGCTGTGCTTCTGTGATTGACGCATCTCGATAAATAGAAGAGCTGGTTTGAGAAGGTTAGAATTTTGCTTGCCATCATTTTAAATGAATGCAAAAAAGGGGTTGCAATCCAGTTTGAGGGATGATGGTGGTGGTGATGGTGATGATGATGATGATATCCATTCAGTCTTGTCCAACTCTTCATGATTCTATGGATCAAGAGATCTCTTCACATCTTCCATTCTTGCACCATGTCTTTGAGTTGTTCTATGCTCTCGCTCAGGAAGTAGGCCGAGGAATTCTGTGAGTTAAAATCCACGAGTCATAAAGTCCCCAAAGTTGGAGACCCCTGCTCTGATTGGTCTGGTGTCCAATCATCGTGTTCTTTGGTTGCCTGGTTTCCTTTTACCATGAACTCTTTCAAACATAATTGCTTTCTTCAGTGAATTCTCCCGCACGACTTGGCGATAATTGTGTATGTAAATTTTGTATCATTAATGCAAGAATCCTAAGGATGTATCAGTATAGTTCCATGTATCCCTGTATTACTACAATAGGATCAAGGGTATCTTGGCTTCCAGAGTTGTTTATAGTTTAGAAATACTGGCTTGCATTCTACAGCATGAGAATGCCTAGAATAAACTGGGATTTAATTGAGATAGTGCAGGGGTCCCCAAAGCCCAAGGCCGTGGACCAGCACCAGTCCGCAGCTTGCCAGCAACCAGTCCATGCAAACAAGCCAAGTCCCATTCACAAGATGCAGGCAGCACACAAAACCACAACCCCTCTGGTCCATGGAAAAACATTATTCCATGGAACCAGTTCCTGGTGCTCAAAAGGTTGGGGGGCCAATGAGGTAGAGCCATATAAGCTAAAATGTGTCTCGTCTGAACAGTACTAGCCGTCCCATCAGCATGGAATGACATTTGTGAGTCAATATCTCCTCAAACATAACAAAAATGCTATGTGAAGGTTAACCAATGTTTGTATGCTTGATATCTAATGATCCATTGGGTAATAACTGGCATATGGAAGATTATGACTTAAAGTATAAGAAGAGTAAATGATTTATTGCATGTCTTCAGAGCAAAGACAAAAGGGAGGAATGCGATCTGAATGAAGGTGTTCTGATTGTGTGTAATTGGGATTTTTCTTATGCGTAGGTTTAATTATAACCAAATGATCTAAAATGCATGCGATAAAACATGTATTGTTGTCATCCAGGTTGGCGTGGATGGTTATGAAAATAAGAATCCGTACGTTGTTGCTAATTGTATGTTACACTTGAACGAGTGATAATAATTGGAGAATAAACAGGAGGTGGGAACTGTACGATATTCTGAATGAATGTCACTCAAAGGAAAAACGACTCTGTTAGTGACATGAATGGATGGGTGGGAGTGTGACAAGAGACAAAAGAAATGATTGGGTCACTTGATAATCCAAGAATGATTGAGAACCGTGATTGTTTGGTTAGCATTTACTTAGAAAGATGTCTGTTTCAAATAAATGGATTCAGCCTAAGGCTTTTTGTATGTATTTAGGACAAAAGTATTCCTATAAGTGATTTAATTGTTTATAATAAAAGATTGAGACAATTACCTTGCTGATGAAAGATTCTGACTGTGAGTAGAATCCTTCTTTGTAGTATCAAGAATGGATCTTGGGAGAAAGTGCTCATGAAAGAAAAGGAAAGAAATAAAACAAAGTAGAGCAACTACAGGAGGAGATTAGTCGTGGATGAAAGAAAAGAGGATACGGAAGCTCTTGAACCAGAATGAAAAGAATTCTGTTGTTATGTGCCACATCAGTGTACAAAATTATTGAGATATATGATGGATGGGTGGAGATGGGTGGATGGATGGATGGAGGGTGAATGGATGGAAAGATTGGGGTGGGTGGGTGGATGAATGTATGAAAAGAGGAGAATGGATGGATGGGTGGGTGGATGAATGAATAGATGAATGGAGAGGGGTGGGTAGGTGGATGGATGGATAGATGGAAGGATGGATGGATGGATGGATGGATGGATGGATGGATGGATGGAT
>JANHFO010005794.1:140230-153929 GCA_032468095.1 Pareas carinatus | reverse complement strand
AGAAAAATAGGTAGGTGGATGGATGGATAGATGGATGGATGGATAGATATAGATAGATAGATAAATGGATGGATGGATATATGTAGAAAACAGGTAGATAGGTAGATGCACGGATGGATGGAGAGACAGTGATGGATGAGATTATGAATGGATAGGAAGATATACATGATGATGATGAAGATGATGATGATGGTGATATGTAATCTTAGTCGTAAAACATGACTAGATGAAACGGTAAACAGAAAGAAGTGAAAACAAGAGTACAATTGCTATGAAAAACTATGTAAATATGTAATTCAAAAATACATACTGTATAAATAGCAACAAATTTAGCAAACCACAACATTTATTCAGATTGCCATAAGGCAGAGAGAGAAAATACAGAAAGTAATAACCTCAATAACTGATATCTATATTATCAATCTCATCTGTTTGGGCTCTATAGCCGATTTAAGAAGAACAAAAATAGAGATTGTTCAGGGAAGCTAAGCTAAAGCAGGTCGAAATGGCTTGGGAATGGTCTCAAAACTGCAAACCATTTACGGTGCTGGCCTTGACGAAGCTTGTTCTTATTTTCTTCAGGCATTGCTTACCTTGGAGGAATCTGCAGTCTGAAGAGAAAGTGTGTTCTTGCAGAAGACAATGGACTCAACCTGGCCTTCACCATTGCTCACGAACTGGGACACAAGTAAGAGCTAACACCTGCATTTACAGTATTGTTTGAGTAGGTATTAGCATTAGAGTGCTTGGTTCAGATTTGTTATAACTGATACTCTAAGCTACATTCCTACTGAAAATTGATCTGGAAAAAAAAATCTTGGTTGTTAGTTGGAAGAGAGCGATATTTCTCCAGGATTATCTAAATGTCAGCTACCACCTTATGCTTGCTTTTGTGCTCTGCTCCCATGTGGTGACAGTCTGCCATAAACTCTGGGGAGGGTGGATAGGAGGGGGAAATGCTTGAGGGAAATTGAAAGTAGCTGCTGTATCTCCCTGAGACGGCGCTTCAAAGTCACCAGGTTGGGAGAAGAATGCAGCTGTATACCAACCTAATGTCAATTGTCCCGAAATCCTTCCCTTCAAAGAAACTCTCGAAGCAGTTCATTTTCAAAAATTCATTTATTTATAAGAGAGGTAGCTGGGAACAAGAACAAGGCAAATGTGGTTCTGAATCTCTCCCTCCCTCCCTCAGTGTCACACGTTAAACACTTTTTTCCTTACATTATAGAAACTACTAACATCATGTGGTATAGATCATAGGCAGAGAGAAATGAAACTGGCACAGACTTTATCAGGAAAGAAGTAAACAATTCCAAACCATTACAATTTCTTAGCAATTCCTCTAAGACAAAATTCCACTTTCCACTAATCCATCCCCCTTTAGCTAGCATCGGCAAATTCAAAGCACAATCTTCAGGCTGACTGGATCAGTATGGAATTTGACACCTACATTTGAAGTGTCCATTGTGAAAACATCTTGCTTGACCCTTATTGTTGATGGGGGGGATGGAGTCAGTAATGGGAGGCAGGTAACAGAGAGAAAAATTGAACTTAGGGATTTTGGCTTGCGATTCTCAGCTCTGGCTATGCATTATGGCAATATACTTGACTTCTAGTAAAATTATACCATTCTCAACAAATGGAACCAAGGATCATTTCTAGTTAGGGGTTTAACTGCTGGCAGGTCTGACATGAAGTGAAATCCCCAAGAAACCCAGGAGTTTGGATCATGAAATATTTTGATCACATTTATTTGTTTAGAAATTTAGAAATTTATTTAGGCATTTATTTATTTTAAAATTGGTTTGCTGCTCATCTCATATCCAATGACTCTGGGTGGCCTACACCATACAAAACATTGAAATTATCAATAATAACACAGCAGATAAAATCATGAGCAATCCTTCGCTTATTCCTACTTTTTATACCGAGGACATCCTGAAAATTTTCTTTTTAGAGGAAATGTTTGAGGGATTTTAAATGATGCCGCAAGAGTTTCTGTGAGATCAGTAATGGTTCATAAAACTGTTTTTGTATTTATGCTTAATGGATAGTCTGCAAATCATTCTAAAAGAAGTCTTCATTGGGGGGAGATAATTTATGAGTGCCAGTTACTCCTTTTAGCATTTAAAATATAAGTTTGGAGAAGAGAATGGATGTTGATTCTGGAAGCAACAGTCACTGAGATTTTGAAACCAAAAATGAAAATAATAGCATCTCCAAATAAAAGAATCCAAAGATGCTGATTATAGAGTTGGCTTGATGATTACAAATTACAATTTTGTTTTTCTGGATGTGGGTGCAGTGATTTCAAGCACAAAAAGTAAGAACTAGTGATTGCATGATTGTAGGTGATTATTGTAGGTGCTTTGATGCTTTGGGCAGATTAATCAGGTAGTGAGTATTTATTTATTATATTTTGAAGCCACCCAATTCTCAGAAAGATTTTTGGTGGCTTTGATGAGATACAATATTGTAACCTTCTCAATTTTTGTTGGAGCTTTAGGGGGAGGGCTCAGAAATAATTGGAGTCCTACATAATCTGACAAAATTGAAAAGAAATGCTTTTTTTCCATCATTGTCACCAAAGAAATACCTGAGCCAAACCAGAAGTTGTTTGAACAGGAGTGAATGATGAAAAGACTATGCCAAAGCTGAATCAATTTTCAGCTTTAATAACACACTAATCCTGGGACTGTAGAAGTGAGGAAGCCATTATGTAATGCTGAACCGAAATGATGCCTGCTCATTAGCTTCTCCAGTTTCTGAGGAACTTGCTTATTTATATTGCAAACACTTATTTTTATTTATCTTGGCTTCCCTAAGGAATTAAATTGAAATTTAGCATGGACATTATATTAGAGATTGCAAGTCACCTTGCTTTTGGGACCACAGAATTGGCTAAGGCTTGTACTGTCTCTGCATATCCTTTGGATATATTGATCGAGAGCGGAGGTTTCCGATCTTTTTCCAGCTGTGGATCCCAGAACAAATCATTGCTACATGCCGGACCCCATTCCCACAAATTCAACTAATTAAAATTGAGCGGAGAATCACCATCAAATTGTGCAAATTATATTATGGTTTCCAAATTTTTCTTGATCTGTCTGTGGACCCCTTGGCAATGTGCCATAGACCCCAAGGGATCCACGGACCCCAGGTTGAAAACTTCTGATCTAGACTCCTGTTGGAAAGTGTTATTGGTACAAGTGAGTGATGTGTGAGCTAAACTTTGTTAAGATAACAAGGAAGTCATTGCAGATGACTTTTAGAAATAAGAACAATCAGAATGTTAGAATATGGTCTGTAATTTTGGAAGAAGTTACAAAATTTACAAATCGCCCTTTAATCCAACAATCTAGGAATAATCTCAAATACAAAGCCAAACTTAAAGTTTTTTAACCATGCTTACTGAAATAGTCTGAATTCCCAAATCACGCTAAGCAACAGTCAACCAAGTCACATTTAAGACAATGCATTTGTGAACCGAAGTTAGCACTCCACACTGGACGGCTTAATATATCAAGAGATTAATGGCTATGGCTTATCATTTGGTATAATATCTCTCAGATCCCACAAGCTGCCATGCCATCGTGATCGTTAATAGTGACCTATACGACTGGGGCTTTGTGGTTCAGGATGAAGGGGTCCGATGTCTCAGCAGTTAAAGACACTGAGGTTGTCAGTTGGAGTGTTGACAGCCCAGGTTTGAGACCCAAGCGTCACACAATGGGGTGAGCTCCCATTCCTGCCTCAGCTCCTGCCCCTCTAGCAGTTTAAAAGCATGCGAATATGAGTAGATAAATAGGTACCACTTCGGCGGGAAGAAAATAGCGTTCTGTGTGCCTCGGCATATAGACATGCTGGCCATGGAAGCGTCTTTGGACAATTCTGGCTCCCTCAGCCAAGAAACAGAGATGAGCATTGCCTCTTAGAGTCGGACACGACTGGACAGAGAAAACCTTTATCTTTAGGTCATGATGAGTGGTGTAGACTAGTCATCTAATCCCGTAATTTTGCAGGATCAGGGCCCTGTATAAATGCTCAACCTCTTTGCTTGCAACAGTAAGCAAGATAAAACTTCTGAATTGGATAGGGTTCATATTGTATTCAAACAGTCTGGAACTCTGCCCTGGTTTAGTGACAAGTGCAGAATTCCCTGCCTCTTTTGCTCCAGCACAATCCAGCAGTATTACCAATATACTGTATGGTTCATGATGAGGGAAGACCCTTTTCACACATTTCCTGGTTCAGAACCTGTTGGAAAATATCACTTCAGCAATTTAATCTGCTACCTCTTGCCTGATCTTCCCAGTTCCTCTTTCCTGTTAATTTCAATCAAAACTGAATAATTTTCTAGCATAGGGGGTTTAAGCAAATATACCCCTCCTTCCTTGTTTTAGCTTACCACTTCTGGCACCGATTCTTCATTCACTGAGTAGGAGATCTTGATAACTGTTTAGGGAATTTGTTTCTGGATGTTTGGTCCTGCTCAAATCTGTACGAACAACAAAAGATATCAGCACAGGCAGCAAGCTTGAGCAAAACTGATCTTCAGCCCATAGGAGTTCCGGGCCAAATTACATCCTTAAGCCTACAGTACCTCGATGTGCAAGATGGAGATGATAGACGTGGGCGTACAAGCTTGATTTTCTCAATTCCCAAAACAGGAAGTTTAAAAAAAGGCAATTAACCAGATGTGTGAAGTACAGAGACTTGCCTGTAATGCATATTGCAAGCTGCTGTATTTCACAAGGGATTCTGGAACAGTTCAGAATAGATGAGTAGAAGATCCCATTATCCTGTCCACACCAAGCAACAAGCTGGCAGGCCATCTCTTCTCTTAAATTTCATGGGTGCTGGTTTTGCTCAGATATAGTGCTAATGTGATTTCCTACAAATTCCTTCTAGGTTTCTTAAGTTCATCTCTTCCAGGACGCATTGAAGGTGTCCCAACACTCATTCCAGCTAATTGGGCAGTTTGAGTTTTATCCCCTTCATTTCACTATCTGAGGGAAAGAATATCTTAAGAAGTCATATTTTCCTGCTCCTATGATTTTCTGGCATTTCTGTTCTGCATCTACAGTGGAAATTGTTGTTGTTCTTCTTTTAATTATTCATTATTTTACCCATAGATAATTGAAAACATACTTTTTAGAACTCATTTGCGCTCAACCTGACAACAGTCAAAATAGACATATTTGGGGATATATTTTTTTACCCTGCAGCTTCATACTTTTTAGAGGTTTTCATAAAGTGTACATAATTGTCTTTTGGGTGAGGAAAATACTGCTGGATTTCTTTCAGGTTAACTTTTGGCCACCATACATCTATTTTCTGACTTCTTTAAAAACTTCATTCTCAAGGGTGTGGTCAAAAAGTCAAGATGATGGCCAGAACATTGTGATTGATTCCATATGCTTTTCCATTGTGATTGTTAGTTTGTTTATGTACAACACATTTGTGACATAGATTAAACAACAGATGAAGCTTCGACGGCACAATTCAGTTTACATATTTATTTTTGTGGCAGACACCAATATTTTACTCTTTTGAGTTCAGTGATATTTGGAGATCTTTTTAACTTCTTAACTTAAAAGTGAACTGTTACAGATGCATTTTCTATTCTTCTCAATTCTAGTTAAACTGTAATGCTAGTACAATATTTTTTTCTGGATGTTGATGGAAACGATACCCTTCCAAATAGAACAACAGCTTCCTGTAACATAAAACTCTTACAGCATTAAAAAAAACTCTATTCCTTTGCTACACGTGGAGGAATTTCCAAGAAAGCAAAGAATTTCAGGAGAAAACTTTCTCAGGAGAGTTTCTTCATATCCCTTAGTTCTTAATCGCCCTATTCTGTTGCTTCTTTTCCTCAGGGCATAACACAGATCCTTTTTATTAATCTCAAATGTGGGTTGAGATGGATATCATAACAAAAGAGGAACAAGGCGCGGCCTAGACTCCAGTCCTTGTATAAAGCCAAACTCACTCAGTAAATGGGAGAAGAATCCTTTGAGACGAATTTGTTCCGATCCACAAATAAAGTCTCAGTTGCTCAGGCCCAGCTGCCCTTCTGTCTGGTTCCTGTCATACTATGGAACAAAGAGGGAATCTGTATTAGATTGTCATAAATAACCAACACATTTATTCTCCTCTAATCCTGTTCCTTATGGCTCGTAGGCTTTGAACAGGAAAAAAATACACCAAGGACAGAAGTAGCTATAAAATGTCCCTCTATATGAAATCAGAATTTCAGTTCTTACCGATTTTGCATCCAGATTAATATATGCTACCGGTATAATTTATCCAGATTTAGTGGTGCGTACTTAGCATCTTTCTGATTCATTTCAGTGCTTCCGGCACTCAGTCATAAATTAATTCCATCATATTTCTGCCTTGTTCTTTTCTTTTTTTTTAAACAGAGCTAGAAAATTTGTCTTTACTTTCAGACAAAACCTTCCCTAACTCATCTACATTCCCAGTGCAAGTTCTAACATTGTTCAACCAAGAATTCTAATATAAAACTTGGGGAAGTTTTTTAAGAAGACTTGGATTCCAATTCAGCCACTCAGGAAATGATGCTCTAAGCCAGAGGTCTCCAACCTTGGTCCCTTCAAGGCTTGTGGACTCCAACTCCCAGATTCTGGGAGTTGAAGTCCACAAGCTTTAAAGGGACCAAAGTTGGAGACCTCTGCTCTAAGCCATGAAAATGTGGATGAAATGAAACACTCTTTGCAAAGATTGCACAGTGAGAAACTCTGAGCCTCCTTGGGCTTGCGTCATTGGGTGAAATAGTTTATTGCTTGCTGAGGTCACTGGAGGTTGAACCAGAATCTTTCTGGCACAGAACAGTGGTTGACATTGCCAGCTCATTGTAGGCTGGCTATTTAATGTGTCTTTGGTTTACTCAGCAGAATGAAGTTTGAGTAGGGACAGACTGCTGAGCCACAAAACTGTTGATTGAACGAAGATGACTGTTGGCTGCTTTTCTCCCAAGGTTTCAGCACAGCTAAGAGTTTTCCAGGCAGTGCTAATGTTTCAGAGCTCTGCAAGATGCACATAAACAAAGGTTGCTTAGCTGGCATGGAGGCAAACTGTCATTTCCTTGAAAGCATTAGAGCAGCGTTTCTCTTACCTTGGCAGCTTGGAGATGTGTGGACTTCCAACTGTCAGAATTCTGGGAGTTAAAGCCCACACATCTTCAAATGTCAAAGTTGGATTAGAGAACTGCTTAAGGAATTGGTTGAGGAAACTGGACTGATCCGTTCTAGACTGGTGGATTCTTGAGAAGCAGTTCATCCATCTACAGCAGGGGTTCCCAAACTTGTCAGCTTTAAGATATGTAGACTTCAACTCCTAGAATTCCCCAACCAGCCATGTTGGCTGAGGAATTCTGGGAGTTGAAGTCCACCCGCCTTAAAGCTGTCAAGATTGGGAAACCCTGATCTACAGTATCTGCAATTGAATAATGTGTGGAGGAAAAACTTGTGTAAATAACGATGAAAAGGAAGAATTGATAGGCACTTCTTCAACACTGTCCATTTTCTGTTTTATGCCTGCCATTATTGGCAGCCTTTTGCTCCCTGAACTGAATAATAAGGGTGCGTTTAAATTGCGGCTTTCAAAGAGAATAGATGTACTCTGTGGTTCTGAAAGAAACGGAGTTGTTATCAGTGCCAGACAAAGCCTCTATTACAGCAAGAGGTTTTACATGCTTGGCAAAAAAGAAAGGGAGTCTCAGATGACCATATCTAGCTTATTTGCAGCTATCTTTTGTTATAGTTTTGGGGATAATGCTTTGCTAGTTTTGCAGGTGAGAACATATGAGATGGTTCAAAGTGGCATTTTCCCAACTTGTCATCTTGAAGATGTTAGACTTCAACTTAAAGTTGCCAAGTCTAGATTCTTTCAAAAAGAACATGCGGTTGAATTCAGCCTGTAGGACCGAGTCTACTCGGTTCAGAAGTCCAACTGTATCTCTATGTTGCAAATAGTTTTGCAGGACTTAAGTCCTTATTTCTAGAACATAAAACCATAGGACTAGAATGTTCCTCAGAGGTCTTCCTGTACCATTCTGGTCAAATGACTGTCTCGTCGATTTTTGGAAAATCTCCAGTGATGAATCACCTACCACTCCAGGAAGTAAGCCATTCCTCTGATTGATTGTTTCTAACTATCAAGAAATTTCTCCTTAATTCTGGTTGGATCTCTCCTTGATTAGTTTCCACCCATTGCTTCTTGTCCTGCCCTTGGTTGCCTTAGGTCAATCCCCTCTTCTCTGTGACCCCCTCCCCCAAAAATATCAGAAGACTACTATATTAGATGAAGGCAAGGCATGTGTAGGATGGAAAGGAACTTCTAGCTAATTCAGAAACAGAAATAAAATAGTCCTGGAAGCCAATCAGGCACCAAGCATGCCCAAGACCACCTTCCCACAACCTCCCCAAGGAACAGATGGAGAGAAGTCTAGATGATAAGAGACCTTCAATTTCCAGGACCTATATGGAAAAAGTTATGGATTGATGTAACTGGAGCCTAGCTTCAGGAGGGCAACCTAAGTCCAAATCCCTGCTTCCCATGACAGGAGCTAGGGCTTCAATTGGGCAGGAGACAATGCTTTGTTTCAATCCAACTAACTGAGAATGCCAGGCTATTAATATTGGAATATAGCCAGGCTAATCTAAAAGTCTCGGCCTGTTTGCCAATCCCTTTTAGCTTTTGCAAAGCTACATCCAAAAAGAGTTCTGTCAACTCTAACTTGGGTGATCCTGAATGGGCTTCCCAACTCTCTGCCATGAAGTCCAAATTCAAGTTCCCAGTTATAAAGGCTCATACATGGGTGCCTGAAGATTTGCTAGCTAGGCACTTTAGAAACAAAATAATTTTAACATGCTGAATCTGTTCAGCCGCTGGCTTCGTTCCAGTCAATGCAGCTTCAGTATAAAACACCCATAAAAATTCCTAACGTTCAACTCCACTAAGGACTGAAAAAGGAGCAAAAAAGATAACTGCAAGGAGCTTTCTCCTTTGAACGAAAAGCTTCCAGGTACATCCAGATATCAGAATATATCACTGATGGCACTGCAGCTTTTCATCCCATTTTCTTCAAAGGTTTACTGTAGTTTCATCTTAAGCTATAACTTTCAATTTTTAAAAAGCATTTACTTTAGGCACATTGACCAAAAGGCGGAGGGGAAGTTGAATGCTTCCAAACAGCCAACCATAAATGTTTTATTGAGATGGGGAAAAGGCTTTGTGGCACTGGGTGGAGTTTTGAGATGGCCCTAAGGGGAAAAATACTGTTTTAATAAGACAAAGGAAGGTTTATGTTAGTTATGACTGCATGTTCTCATCAAGCAGAATGCTGATTCTAGTGAGGTTTGGAGTGAGACCATTAGGCCGGAAGCTAAGCCAACTTTCTCCAGCCAGATGTTGGCCAAGGATTATGGGAATTGTAGTTCAACATTGTATAAGATGATGGGTGGGTGGCGAGAAATTTAAGCTAGAGTTATTGAATATTGCATTAATGTATTTCCTTAGTCTGTTCTAAGGAACAACTGAGGAATTGTGTCTGAAAATAGGTTTTGTTAATTAAGCAAGTTATGAACAAATACTCGGTTTGCCTGGGAGGAAAAAAAAGCAGGGAATTAAAATCTGTTGTTCGCATTCTATCAATATGTTTTTAATTTTGCTGCATTGTCCGAAGACATAATTTTCACATTTTCATTTTTGGTGTATTAAGGCCACATTCCCAACAAATTGGGATTGGGTGGATCAAGGAAAGAAGCCTCCGCTGATTTAATATAATTCTTAAAAAGACAATTTTATGAATTGATTGCCATAAAAGTGAATACCCTCAATGTAGATCTAGAACTATAATTATTGAACTGAATTAATGCACTGCAGAAGGAAAACTGTTTGTTGAAGGTTTTGGTGTGTAATCTACCTCACAGGTTCAACATGGGTTGGTAGATGGATGAGTTGTTTGTTTGTTTGTTTGCATTTTTTCACTGTGGGGCTGAGAAGGTGAATGGGTGCTATCCATTCATCTTCTCAGCCCTACAGTGAAAAATTGGGTAGCTCAAAAGTCATCCAGAAAGCTCTTGTACTTAAAGCTTTGAGAACAAGAACCTGGATCTCCCTTCATAGTCACATCTTCACATTTTCACAACTATCCACACTGATTCTTGGGCTGAAAGGGAAGGAGTGACCCAAACTCTCCCAGCTGGCTTCTGTGCCTAAAGGAGGAGCAGATATCATGGACTTTCAGCCAGAGGTGTCTAGTCTATTGAAGAGAAGGACGAGGAGTGTTGTGATAGCAGTCCTCCAGTACTGGAGGGACTGTCACAGGGAAGAAGGAGTCATCCTATCTACAAAGCACTTGAGGGCAGGACAAGAAGTAATGGGTGGAGAAATGCAATCTAGAACTAAGGAGCAATTAACCAGTGGCTTGCCTCCAGAAACTGTGGTTGTTCCAACACTGGAGGCTTTTAAGATGAGAACGGATAGACATTTGTTCAGAATAGTATAAGACAGTGATAGCGAACCTATCCTATGGCACGCATGCCACAATGGGCACGCAAAGCCCTCTCTGCTGGCAATTCGCCCCAGCATCGCCCCAGAGCTGAGCATGCTCAGAAAGGGTTAGTGGCACCAGGCGATGACATCACAGGGGCATCCGCATGCTCAGAAAGAGAGTAGAGTCACCAGGTGATGACATCACAAGACATGACTCATTAGCTGCGACTCATCCGGGCACTTGGTATCCCAAAGTTTAGCCATCACTGGTATAGGATCTCCTGCTCAAACAAGGGGTTGGACTAAAAGATTCCCAAGGTCCCTTCCAACCCTATTATAGTCTATGTTCTAGATTCCGTGTTCTAATTTAGTCAGTGCCTTCATCTCTTTACCACACCGGCAGAAAGACAGGCTGATTCTTATTTCCATGATGTTTAAAGAAACAGTGTCAGCTTTTGAAGCAGATCTAGGTTACAAAAGCCAAGGCTTTGTGAAAATCACACCCAGCCCACCAGACTATCTGAACTCTCCATAAACAAATTGAGTTAAAATGCTTTGGCTATGTGACCTGGGCTGGCTTATTTGCCCATGGTTCCCACTGAGGGATGATCTCACAAGTATAAGTCAAATATGAATGTAGGACAGACACCAATATTTTACTCATTGTGCTGGGTTTGTAAGTTCAAGCATAAAATCTCCATTGCTTAAGAATTTATTTATTTACTAACAGACTTATATTATCCCACCTTTATTTTATAAAACTCATAAAGGACCCATAGCGATTCTGACTCTGCATCTGATACTAGTAGGAACGTTTCCCTCCTGCTTTGGATTTTCCAGTCCTAATATTTGATTATCCCTCCATGGAAAGGTATCCGGATAGCATCACCAAGGAATGAACAAATTCCTCCATTCCCTCCAGTTCATATAACAGCTGCATCAGCCCTGACGTTTTTGCCATCTAGCTCCCAAACTTGGTGAAATTAGCTGTGATTTGGTTTTGTGCAAGAAGAGGAATGGGCTGCACGGGAAAGCTAAGACATTGTTATAAAAATCCCATCCTATTTCAGGAAATCCTCTTTGGGAATATCAAACAACAGGAAGTATTGAATTTATGTTTAATTTTTCCAAAAGCGGGGTGAGGAGTCGAGTGTAATCAAACCAGAAGATTCCAATCTCTGGAGAAGCTGTCCTTGCATCCTATTTCTGGAGCCCTTCCAGTGAAGGGCGAATAGCAAGCAGATCCTGTTTGTGGAGAAATCCCGAAAGAATCAATCAATCAATCAGAATAGAGCCGGAAGCGACCTTAGAGGTCTTCTAAGTCCAACCCCCTCGTTGGACACCCTATACTGTTTCAGACAAGAGACTGTCCAGTCTCTTCTTAAAAACCTCTGGTGTAGAAGCACCCACAACTTCTGAAGGTGCAAGGTGTTTCACTGTTTAATTGTCCTCACTGTTAGGAAGTTTCTCTCCTTGATTAGTTTCTCTCCTTTATTCCTTGTCTTGCTTTCTGGTTCTTTGGAAAATAAGTTGAACCCCCCCCCTGCTCTTTTTTGTGGCAGTCCCTCAAATATTGAAACACTGCTATAGTGTCACCCCTCGTCCTCCTTTTCTCTAGACTAGCCATACGCAATTCCTGCAAGAAAAAGGTTCGCTGTGGTCAAAGCAATACAGGGGAGTTAGCTAGTATCAATTTACATTTTACGAATTGTACAGCCTTGAGAATATTATATCTGTCCTTGAACAGAGCCTTGCAACCTAAGGGCAATAACTTACATTCTTTCCACTTACTACTTCTTTTAGCTTTTTGAGCCTGAAGAGGGGGGGGGGAGAGAGAGAGAGACAGAGAGACTTTTGCAAGTGACTCAGAGGAGCAGTTTTCCCAGGATTCCCTTTAAAAAAAAGGCAGCTCATTTCAGGAAAGAATTACATGACCTCAACCACAAGAGCTCTGTTCGCAAAACACCAAGACATTGTTTAAGTGAGGTTTCCCTGAATAAAGAGGTCTGGGTATTCCTGAATGCACATCTGTTGAGGCACAGGGCTTCCAGCTGTTAACAAGCTATTTTGCTTCTCAGTAGAAACATATGTCTTCTCCTATTATGTTACAGCTGCCATGTGCTGTTTTAGATCACGAAGGGCCAGCGACTAAACCATCCAAGATCAGTTTCATTAATATTATCTTCCTTTATT
Source organism: Pareas carinatus (assembly GCA_032468095.1). Taxonomy (NCBI): domain Eukaryota; kingdom Metazoa; phylum Chordata; class Lepidosauria; order Squamata; family Pareidae; genus Pareas; species Pareas carinatus. The sequence goes on along the minus strand of JANHFO010005794.1, from coordinate 141,212 downwards.
TCTGTGGAGATTCTCCGTCATCCAGGTTCATGGTTGTCCCAAAGGTGCTTTTTCAAAAGGCAACTGGACTTTCTTGGGGTTTTCCTTGAAGACATTCCGCTTCTCATTCCAGAAGCTTCTTCAGTTCTGAGTGAATATCTCCACCATTCTTCAGAACTGAAGAAGCTTCTTAGATGAGAAGCGAAACATTTTCAGGGAAAAAAACCAAAGTTCAGTTGCCTTTTAAAAAAGCATCTTTGGGATTTCTTCCTTTACGTTGGGAAGTATTTACAGGCAGTAAATACTCGACTTACAATGGCCTGTTTAGTGACTGTTCAGAATTACAAGGGCACTGAAAAAAAGTGACTTATGACCGTTTTCCACAGTTGCAACCATTCTAGCATCCTCGTGATCATGTGATCAAAATCCAGACACTTGGCAACTGGTTCATATGTATGAACCGTGACTGTTGTTGTGTCCCAAGATCTTATGATTATAATCACAGTTTGCCTATTATATGTATAGCGCAGTGATGACAAACCTTTTAGAGTCTGAGTGCCCAAACTGCAATCCAAAAGCCACTTATTGGCCGCAAAGTGCCAACATGGCAACATGCCCCCCCCTGTGGTCATTGGCCACCCTGCACACCGCCACGCCCTGCTCGGAGACAAATTCCTTGTGTGTCCAGAAACACTTGACAAAATAAGTTCTGCTTGGTATCCTGGGATCCCATCTTGTGACCTCCTGACAAGCAAAATCAATGGAGGAAGCCAGATTGATTATAAACCACCAGGTTGCTAATTTAGCAACCGCAGTGAATCACTTAGCAACTGAGGCAAGAAAGGTCGTGAAATGGGGCAAAATTCACTTAACCAGTGTCTCACTTAACAACAAAAATGGGAGGGGTTCAATTGTGGTCATAGGTCCTGGACTCCTTGTAATATTGTGAAACGGTGTTGCTGTGAGGTGGCAACGGGTCAATATGGGTCAGAACATTAACATC